>CM029468.1:34281338-34292063 GCA_017140325.1 Eucalyptus leucophloia subsp. euroa | reverse complement strand
ATAAAGCACTAAGTGCATCATTCTCTATCTCTCTGCTTATATCTATTATTGTCTGATAGAAGCACACCAACAGACAACTAAGGAAATCCACACCATATCTATTTCTGGATTGATTATCATTCTCTATCCCAAACATCATTATAAATGAATTTGAAAAAGTTGTCTGCTAGACAATGAAGAAGCACCAAATGGAAGTCTATGACTTTTATTACATTCACGTGACGTAAAGGAATTGACTTCGATTTAAAAGAAACCGTAATATCTGATGAAGAAATGAACAAGATGTCGATGCGAATCACTAGAAGATGCATGGACACCAATCATAGTGGAGGGTAGTGTATGAGTTGTATGGAGTGAGGATGGAAGTTCATAGATAACATTGTTATTGAGACTTTGTGTGAGAGTCGCCCCCGTACGTAGATATGTCACCAAAAAATAGTTGGGAAAAATTCCATGGACGTTTGGTTAATCTTACAAAACTTTAAAACATATATAAAGTTTTCACTGATATCAAGAACACACAAAATATGACAATTAATATGAAACAGTGGGTGAGGAAAGTTTAATCCACCTGTATATGTTATTTGCAAACCCGAATCATCACCAATAACAATTGTGTCCATGCCTTCATAATCAAAATGCAGAGAGAGATTTTCCAGACATGAAGTGATGATGAGATGCTCCAAAGTCCATGAGCTATCCTTGCTTGGCTTGGTGAGACAACACTATGCTGTTTGCAATAGGAGGAAAGGAGTAATTGTTTGGCCTAATAGCATTGCTTGGCTAAGAGGCATCTCATTCACATAATTGGCATTGGACTCGTTCTTTTTGAATGGGCCAATTATGACCATAATTGTTGCTTCTTCGCCAATGAGATTTTGAGTTGACTGGAAGGAGTTTGAGTCTCAATTTGAAATAGGATACTAGTTAGTATTTGTGTGAGAAACTCTCTTGGCAAGATTTACTGTGACACAAGTTGATTGACCCTAACTCTCTTTCCTTTTTAAAAATTGCTCGAAATCAACAAGGCATATTACGGAGTCCCCTGAAGGAAATGGGTAATTCATATGCATTGATGACGATAGAAATTTCCTGAATTTGAAGTTGGGCTCACGTAGAACTGTTGACGCCAGTCTTTGACGAGCCATTAGTCATTTATTGCATTAAAATTAGGGGTTAATTTTATCCCCAAAAAATAGTTAATTGCATAGCATATAGTTCTAAGTACATTTATTTTAATTTGTACTTACATTGGGCTGGTGACAAATGGGTTTGAATTGGTAGTTCACGAACTTTAATTTAATAAGTTGATTGCCCACGGAAGGAGCAAATTAGCCCGAGCCATTATAGAGAATTGACGGTGGATTAATCAGTATTTTCGAGGAGATAATGCGAGCTCATTTTTGTGGAATTGAATCTGGAAAACCTTCGATTACAATCAAGGAAGTTTGGCAATGTTAGATCAATCTTTGGTGAGGTATTAAAAATAATAAAATCAATGGACAGATCTAATGGGAAAGGATTACTGCTAATCGTGTGAATGTAAACTTGTGGACAAAGACATTAGAAAAAAGCAAGAAAGGATTAGCTGATGGAAGAAACGTTTAAAAAATATTCTTCAATGAGGACACATGGATCCACAATGCATACAAGGGAAAGAAAAAGAATAAAACCTCACAAAAGAAGGAAGTCGGTAGGTGGTTTTCTTTAGTATATTCATATTTCGGTTTTGAAGTGCAGAGTCGGACGCTATAAAAAGCAAGCTCACGATAGACAAAAAGAGAGGCCACGTATATCGATACACACGGCCGTATGTAGGGGAGGCTTCGCGCACACACTGAGAAAAAAGAGAAAGACAAGAAGTCACGGCCAAGTCCTTTCGCGGCCGTGACCTTGTTATCTCTACAGTCCTCATGTAGCCTCACCACTCACGCCTACCCTCACGTCGCTATTGCTGATCCATCAAGAGTCCTGCCACCAGCGACGCACCTCAAGGGTCGAGCTCCCAGGAGTGTCCAGCAGTCTCGGCAAGCTCTCACCAACACAACTCAGGGTCGTCTGAGTCACTTTTGATCTATATTTTGAGTCACCGAGACTCCTGTGGAGTTCCATCTATGCCCGATGGATTCGCCGATGTCCAGCAAGGCCAATGTCTCTCCACATACGTGAAGGTCACGCCAGATTTTGTGGCCACCGCTCGCGAGCCTGAAGTCCGAGCTGCATCTCTCGTTGCCCCGAAGTCCGTAGGCAAAACAAGTACCAAGATTTGGTGAAATAAGCCCAAGTGGTGGATTTGTCTTCTTCTGGGTGTTGTCCAGAAGTGAGATTTTTGTGAGTTTATTTTCATGCAAGCAAAGGATATTAGGCCTGTTTGTTTGGTTTGAAATGCGCTTAGCCAAAATGCAAATATCTTTAGCGTAAAGGGGTTTTCAAAAATGGGTGTTTGGCACCACGATTACAAAGTGACTGTGTAAAATACCGTTTGACAAAACTTATTACAAATGGGCTTTTGCTTTTATTTTTTTTTTTTTAAATCTGAAAATAAATTCAGCGACCGGTCGGCGGGATTCTGCGTCGTCCCATGATCCCGCCTACCGGACACGTAGATACACACATGTCTGATCAGCAGGGATGCAGTCGACACGTCCGCCTCTAGAAGGTTCGATTTGCAGCGGCCCTTGCGAGTCGGAAGGGGATGGATCTGCGTAGAAGAGGAGGCAACCATGGAGGCGGAGGCGGCATGGCCGGTGGAGAACTAGAGTTGGGGCGTCCCGGACGGCGGGCGGGAGGGCCGTCGGGTTGGTCGAGGGGGTGAAGGCGGATGGGCGTCGGAAGGCCGCATCCGCCGTCGGACGCCGCAGATCAGCCTCCGGATCACGCTAGGATCAGCCTCCGGACGGCCGGTCGGCCTCCGACGGCCAGATCTAGCGGCTTGAGTCCTAGTCCTCGCGGGACCCGAAGGAGTCGACCAGTCTTCACTCGCGTCTCATCGAAGGAGATATTTTTGGGCAAGGATAATGTGAAGAGTTTGCTCCGTGGCGCCGTACAAATTTCAGAAAATAAATAGTCAACGCTTCCTTGTCGAGAAGCCTTCACCACTGAGAACCTTGATGATTTGCTATCCAGCCGAGGTGCGACCTTCGACGATGATCACACGCCAAGTAGTATACGATTGTGATCCATTTGATGCTTGAAATACCACTTTCATGCACGAAAAAATCACCAATCTGATCTCACGCTCGGATACAATTTGATTTTAATATCTTATAACGCTGAGATACGATTGACAATTTATTTCCCAACATTAAATGGACATGGATGATATCTTGCTTGATTTGTTCTTTGTGCCGCTCTTGATGCCTTTATTTGATTGCTTCCGTAAAGGAAAAACCCCAAAAAATATATTTGAGTTAGATTAGATGTATTTTAGAATATTTCTTGTTTTAGGGTTATCTTGCATATTTAGAATAGAGATTTTATTTCGAATTTTTTAAAATAAAAATCCAAAAAATGCATTCATTTAGGATGTTAGTTTTAAATTTGAATTACATGTTTAATTATTTGGCAATTTTAATTTCGAATTTCATAAAAAAAATTAGAATCAGGGCATTCTTTGCACGCCATTGCATAGATCGCATGTTTATTAGGAAAATAAAAACCATGTGCACATCATATAGAATTAGGTTTATACAATGCACGTCATTTAGTGATTTTTGTTAGGTTCATTTAATTAGAAATTGTCAGTCATTAGAATTAGGTCATGAGATTAATTTAGATTACATATTTAAGTGTTGCATTTCTTTAATTTCGAATCTCGTGGAAAATACAAAAAATTATTTAAAATAAATCCATCTCATGCTTAGGATAGACTACATGCTTATTTATACCATATTGCTTAGGTCATATAGTTAAGTTATGTTGCCATGTCATATCATTTTATGTTAAATTAGTGGCATGCATTGCATAAAGCATGATTCTCTTTAATTAAGTGAAAACAAAAAAGAAATTGCGTGTTAATTAGAAATCATATCGGGATTGTCGATGTGAATTCTAAACTAACAATGCAAATGCTTTCATTGCTACGAGGTAAGTCCTGCATTTTTTATTATTTGCTTTCTTGGGTATTAAATTGGTGGATTACACACTCGCATGATCACCTCACATGTTAGGGAAATAGCATAAAATTAATTCAAGCTGCTTGTCAAACATTTTTCAAAATAAAAGAAAGGTACCGAAAAAGCGTTAGAGAAATCTAGCGCTACCAAGTTCAGCGAAGTCATAAATCTCTGGTTTGTAGAAGTAAAGTAAATCTCCCATTACTTTACTTGGGTTTCTAATCGACCCACTAAAAAATAGATTAGTAGCGACTCCTAGATAAAATCTATCTGCATGTTAAGAATTTAAACTTAAGTCGCAAATTGGTATGGGCTTGAGAGAGCCTGAGTTAAGTTTAGGCTTAACAATCCATTAGCCAAATTCTAGGTTAATCACTCGAAAATTTGGTCCTGACAAGAACATGTATGATCAAATCATTATCACTGATGGGAAACTTGATGATGGCAAGTTTGTTAACAATTTCTTTGATGACTCGTAAATACCTAGCTACTAATCGAGTGTCATGTTTTGTGAGGATTAGACGCTCCTTGAGATTGATGACACTTGAACGTGTCTTGTTGGCAAAGAGATGTGAAAATTTGTTCCAAACCTTGTGTGTTGACTTGGTAGATGCAATGAAGAGGCATGATCAAACCCGAAGTGGAAGCCATGATTGCATGAAGGGATAATTTATCTTGGTATAGAATAAGATGGATCAGTAGTTGCTTTGCCATTGGTAATAATGGTGTTGGAATGGCACAATATGATTCCATCTACTTACCCCCATTGAATCATAACCTAGGAGCAAAGAGTTAATCCGAGCTAACCATGAGTGATAATTCATGGTTGTTAGCTTGAGGGGTAGTCGCACAACTACATTAATCAACACTAGCACTGTGACGTTATTTGAAGAGGGGCCAATGACTATCAGAGGATGCCAATGTTTGAGGATTTGTTTGCCATTGAAAAAAAAAATTGAACAAAATGCTTGTGAATAATAAGCTCCGACACCATGAAGAAATGGACAAGATGCCCCTTACTTTTATTTTTTATGTGTATCTAAAGTACAAGGTAGCTATTGATTTCTAAAGAGATATTAGCTAGAATAACTTTCTTAAGCTAGGGCCTTTATACATGAAAACATAACATCCTTTATATTAAGAAAGATTTAATGAGTTTTTCAACTTTCGAAACTTCGCTGCACTTTTCCAGTAGTGTAAAAATTGCATGACTAGTCTTGATCTAATTGGAAGCAATTTTTAGAATTGCTTTCCTATTGAAAAATATTTTCTCCAATAGTCCACTCATGGCTTTTATTAATTTTTAAAATTAAAAGGAATGTAAAGTTGATCTTTTGAAAAAGAAAATAATTATAAAACAAAAACAAAAAACAAAAACGAAAGTTCATATGAGGATGATTGCAAAAATGGTGCGGAAGGCCACAGACCTGGCCACTAGCTGGTTGGTCTAAGGACCACACTACGCAAATTGGAAGATTTCAAGAACCATCCATGTCATCATATCAAAGAAACAATCCATTAAGTGCGACAATTTGCTATTATAAATAAGGAGTTACTAAAGGGAAAGTGGAAGGTCCGTTTGAGGCATGTTTGTCAAAAGTGGGAATTCATGCATCAATTAGTTGGGCAACCATGCATTTAGAAATCACTGACAAGCTTCTCATAGATCTACTCTTACATTGGATTTAATTTTCTTGTTGAATGAAGATCAAGTTGGAGTAGTTTATCCTAGACAATGCACTACTTAAGAGATGTGATAAAACGAACAAATTGAAATTATCGAGTATGATAACCCAATGATATTATTTCCAAAATATCACAAATTCAAGTTATGTTGAAGCGGATCTCTAGTCAAATTGTGCCATGGACAATTGTTAATAATTTGGAGAAAGTTATTGGCTTTTAACTCACGGATAGGACCACTATAATATTCTCATACACCTATACTATGGGCCAGTGGGTTTGCTAATATTTTCCAAGTCACCATTTTTCTACCCTCTTTCACAATATTTTGGCCACGTTTGGTTCAGCATTCCAAATGGACTTCAGGACTCTAAAGTTCCTTAGCCAAATGCAAATAGCATTTTATTTGTTTTTTGCTTAATTTTAGGGAAACACAATTGTATTTCCAAATGGCTCTAAGGGCTTTTAGCCCAAAGTAGACCCGAAGGTCTTTTGGGAAGTTGCATTCTTGGAATGCAAGACTTGGCCCTTTGTTCACTATTCATCTTCTTAGAAGACCACCACACGGAAAAGCCAATCGGAGGCCAATGACCATCAACCAAGGGGTCGCAGACCGGCAACCGCCGCTTGAGGGTCACCCAAGCCCGACGATTGCCACCTAACCTTAGGCAACACCTAGGTCGTCGCATGGGTTCGTACAACCCAAGGGTTGCCACCTAAGGTTGCGCCGCCTCAGTAACCTCACCCGAGGTGAGCGACCTCAAGCAAGGCTATTTGGTGGCCAAACCTTACCATCGATGGTTGAACTTCCCAAAAAAATGTTAAAATCTTTTTTTAAAATTTAGTAAAAGTCATTTATATTTGTATTTTTTTATCAAACAGCATTTAGACCAAAGTTATTTCCTAATACACTTTAAAATTATAATTCACTAAACACTATTTGTATTTTAGAAAATCCCCGTAACCCAAAAATATTTGCATTTTTCCAAAGACATTTCCCCAAAACCAAACTAAATGAGACCTGTGACCATTTTATCCTTGTGAGCCACTTTTTTATTCTTTTTTTTGCATTCCATGGTTACTTCTCTTTGATCAAACGCGATGTCCCTCCTCCTGTTATGTTTTTCTTCCCTAGAGATCCCAGTCCTAAATTTATACGCATAACATTAAAAAAATTCCTCTCTCTCTCTCTTCTTCAATCCTCTGACCCTCCCACCATCATTGACTCTCTCTCTCTCTCTCTCTCTCTTCGATCTTGTCTTAGATTTTGCCTTATGGGTTATGAAAAAAAGCATCCAGAAAGCTTCTCATGCGGTTAAATTTGAAAACATTGTTTAGCTTGAGTCTCTGTTATGTTCCCACTTCTCTTTGGTCATTTTACCTTTTTCAAGGCATTGCAAATGGTCTTAAAATTTTTCCACTGACTTCTTGTGAGCTCTGAGTCTCTGGGTTTACTATGACAGTGAAAGATGGAGTAGAAAAAACGCGACCGTTTTCCGCTTTCTTATCATAAAATTTCAAGAGAATTACAAGAGGTCGTGCTAAGTAAGATTAAAGTTGAGATCTCGCATTTTCTCTGAAAAAAAAATTAAATGCCATTCCAATCAGTGCAAGCCAAATCAAAACATACAAAATGTTGTAATTATCATATATGCACTCAAATAGATAAGAATTGGAATGCGGTAATTGGGTTGCGCTGTGGATAATATGGTATTTCTGGAGCATGAAATAAATAAAGTGAGGTTTGGGAAAAAGTAATAGGGATATTAATTCAATGGACGATCAATTTAAATCTTTTCCCATTCGTAATGGATTCAAAGAAATCATTTCAGCTCCATGGACAAAAGTATCTGGAAAACCCTAATTAACCATGAAGAGTATAGAAAAAGAATTATTCATTTCTTAATAACACCAACAAATATTAGGAGCAACCGAACAGAGAAACTAATAATCAAGAATCACTTGAAAGATTCCCCATGGCAGGCATGGCCTCTGAGGAAGGAGCTTCGAAAGGCTCTGCTAAGGGTTATGTTTCCCGTCCGGCTTAGATTTACTTCCATTAACAGCGAGCTTGCTCACCGCCATCTTTTTCGATATTGCTTCCTCCTGAAAACGTGCACTTAGTCAATTTTGGAAGAATTACCAAAAAAAATCCTAAACCTTCTACAATTATACGAATTCAATTATAAGCTTTTTTTTTTTTTTTTTTTGCCACTTGAGTTCTAAACTTTTTATAATTGTGTCAATTCAGTCCTTCTTATCAAAATTGGCCGGCCGACGCTAACGTGGCCTCTAGCAACAAATTTTTCAATAATATTTTATTTTTCAAATTATTTTATTAATTTTTAATTTTTTTTTTACCTTTTTTTCTCTCTATTTTTTTCCCTCCTTCCTCCTCCCCTCCTCCCTCCTTCCTTTGGCTCTAGTGACCAGCCAACCCTCGCCGGTCATCAAACTAAGGCGATCAAGCAAGCTCACCTCACCAACCCAACGACGGCAAGGCGAGGACTCCCTTGCTATCACTTGGCGAAGGGGAGCTCCCCCGGCCACCGGCGAGGCAAGCCCTTGCCGGATCTAGCGAGGGTCGCCTCAGTAGCCCGAGCGACGGCAAGGCCCTCCTCACTAGCCCAAGTGATGACGAGGTGAGTCCTCGCCAAATCCGACAAGGGGGCCTCGCGTCGCTCGAGGCGGGCGAGGCGAGCCCTCGCCAAATACGACAAGGGCTCGCCCACCGGTGGCCGGGCGAGCTACCCTTCGCCCGACGACAAGGAAGTCCTCGCCCCTTACCTAGCAATGGCGGCGAGCCCTTGCCAAATCCGGTGGAGGCTCACCTAGCAATAGCGAGATGAGCTCGCCGGCCGTCTCAATTCAGCAATCGGCAAGGGCTAGCCGGTCATTGGAGCCAACGCAAGAAGGAGGGAGGAGGGGGAGGGGGAGAGAGAGAGAGAGAGAGAGAGAGAGAGAGAGAGAGAGAGAGAGAGAGAGAGAGAGAGAGAGAGAGAGAGAGAGAGAGAGAGAGAGAGAGAGAAGGTAAACAAAGATTTAAAAATTAATGAAATAATTAAAAAAAATGAAATATTATAAAAATTTGTTGCTGGCGCAAGCTAGCAGCCACATCAATGCTGGCCGAGAGAGAGAGAGAGAGAGAGAGAGAGAGAGAGAGAGAGAGAGAAGGTAAGCAAAGATTTAAAAATTAAAAATAATTCGAAAAAATAAAATATTATAAAAAATTTGTTGCCGGCGCCAGCCAAGCAACCACATCATTGCTAGCCAGTCAATTTTAGTCGAATGACTGAACTAGCACAATTATAAAAGATTTAAAACTCGATTAATTAAAAACATAAGTTTATAACTAGATTGGCACAACTGCAAAAGATTTAGCACTTTTTTTAATAATTTCAACTTAGGCGTTGTCTTCAAACTTCGAAATCCGAAAGGACCTCAATGTGAAATCGTTTTCTTTGGATCCCCCATAATCACTTTCCCGAAAAGAGACTATTCTCAATCATTACTTTGGCAGTTTATCAGATCAACCCATGACTGGTGTTTCTTTCTCATTTTGCATCCATCCATCGAGAATAACAATGCTTACCGTCACTCGCTGGGCAGGCGGCGGTGACTTTCGAAGAGATGGTAGTGTGGGAGGAAAGGAGTAGGAGAAGAAGGAAGACGAGAGACGCCCTTCGAAGCATCATTCTTTCTCCATTCTATAATGATGCGTGTACAAATATAGAGAGAATGAGAGTGCTGTATATAACAATGTCTACCTCATGGAGTTGAAGACGAGCCATCGTGCATTGGGACACATAAGTTTCGTCGCCAACCTCGACTTTGAAAGTGCATTGTAAATATAGAAGTCCCGTTTCATTTGGTGGCTTTTGACAAGCCTGTCTTGGTCCATTTCTGAGAAGCTCATGTTTTGCCGGTATGAGTTGTCGTCCACAATATAGTACAAAGCACTACTTTCGCATAAAATATAAATAAAAAAAGAAAGAAAATGGTCATCCATGTTTTCAAACTCTATTGGCGAAGCTCATGTCTTGCTGATAGTAGCTGTCGTTCACTTTTATCAGGGCAAAGCTTACTTTTTTTTTTTAAAGTTAATTCCGCGTTAGGATAAGTTGATATATTAAGATCGAATAAAAAAAACCGTGTATAAAGCTCGCTTCCTCATCATTTAAAATAAAAGGCGATTATGGCATTGGGTCCTTGGACTTTTTCAATTTGTGCAATATCAGCCTTAGATTTTCTGTTTTTTTCACAATCGGGTCCTCGAACATGTTCCATTGTTGCAATTTTAGTCCTCCTCCAGATGCTCGGATCCTTTCTTGAGATGCTCGGACGGAGTTACTAATGTGGGAGTCAAATGGCTGGTCAGTGCTTACGAGGCAGCCATCCATCGCCAACGTGACACCTACTACCTGACTTTTACAAATACCAAAAAGGCCGAAAGATATGTTATCAGAAAAATAAAATTTCAAAAAAAAAAAAAAAAAAGAGAGAGAGAAGAAGATCAACATAGGTTGATGCTGGAAGTAGGGTGGTGCACTAAAATGATATCAACATTAAAGCATGATATCACTCATAATACGGTCCAACTGAAAGAAAGAAAGGCCTATCATTACCCCCTCGTTGTTGTTATTATTATCACCATTGTTGTTATTAATTGTTGTTGTTGTTTGCCAAAAGTCGAATAATAAAAAACTGACTGCTTCGCATTCACAGGGATATTCACATTTTCGTTAAAAACGCAATTATTTTTTTCGTATATCAAGCATCATTCTTGTACAATACTCACATGTACACATTCACAGAACATTCTGCATTCTTCGATTGGTCCTCAGTTAAAATGCTCACCTATGATTTAACAAACCATGCATTATATGCATTCGATACGCCCGACTAAAAGAAAAGGAGAACTACGAAA
>CM029468.1:33988838-34276338 GCA_017140325.1 Eucalyptus leucophloia subsp. euroa | reverse complement strand
CATCTCTCTTCATTAAAAAAAAAAAAATAGAGGCAATATTTGATAGCCTAGCCAACATGCCAATTTTTCTTCAAAGCGATTCAATAAAGGCTAACAGAAAGTAGACAAAAACAGTAACTCTCCTTTTCCCTCCACTCCCAACACTATGCACTCTGATTCTAAATCCGTTTTGATAACCAAAGAAGAAAGACCCCACCAATACATATTAACAGATGACAAAAGAGTACTTAAAAATGGGGAATGAATGTTTTACCTAATGTACTTAAGGTCAGGAGAGATGCTTCCCAGAAAGTGTTGGCAAACATACTGGTACAGTCTCCAAGCATCATTCCCAAGCACAACCTCAGTTGCTGAGTTTACTGGAGTTATAGGAGGATGATCACCAGCATCTGTTCCAGACTTTGGCTTATGATAACCGTCAACTAGAAGCTTCTCCACATAACTACCCCAAGTAGGATTATTTGCTTGTGCAGCAAGAGTACTTCTAAAGTCAAACGAAGCAGGGTAGGCTGTACTCTCTGTGCGTGGATAGCTAGATTATCCATTTGCTATTAGAAGGAAGACTAACTTCTGATGTTAAAGAATAATAAGGGATATTGTTTCCAAACATTTCAAACAAATAAAAGAAAACGTGGATGTCCCATAAAGTGCTGCACATCATACTGCACATTGACTATTGAGTGGGAATCTCAACGCAATGCATGTTTATGGGCTAAGAGTCAAAGTTGTCCATCCCAACTAGCATTCACAATTTAATAGATGAATCAATAGGCAGCCAAACTTACTCAAGCAGGTATATTTTTAACACCAAACCTACTCAACTGAAAGTATCACACAAGGAGAAAGATTTTTAGAAATAAAGAGTTCAATGCCCCTCACAAGAAACTTTCAACAATCAATGATTAATGCTCAGAATTAAATCCAAAAAAAAATGAAGAAGAAATTACACAGGCATGACAAGCCTACAATTGAGCCAAAATTACAGAAATACTGGATAATTATTGGGAAAAAAGAAGAAGAAAAGTTCCAAGAACCACCTGATGAAACCTTGAGTGTATAGTCTCTCAGCTAATTGCATTGCTGTTTGAGGTCCAAAGCCCAGTGCACTCGAAGCAACCTTTTAAATGACAGAAAAGATTGTCATGTCTCAAGAATATGACAAATATCTTTCGGAACTCATCATGCAGACAAGCATAAATGGACAGGTGCAGACAATGATGACAATAGCACTGAACTCAAAACATATAAATATGTACAACAACACATACACATATACACGCACACATATATGGTCAACATTTCAAAGTATCCTATGTAAGGAAGGCAAAATCTCGCTGCTCCTTCTCAGCTTAGAAGGATACATTTATTTGCAATAATGGAGGACATAGTTATAAGTAAACTTGCACTTGTGACTCCCAAACTCTGACTAATTTTGTCGTTTTTCTTCATAATTTTACAGACTGAATTTTTACTCCTAAGTTCATTTTTTCAATGATTTTAAATGTTGGACCACTCTGCGTCAAGGAAAATTAAGCCTTAACATTTGAAAGTGACCAAAGTAAATAGAAAGAAAATTATATATTCGACACATGTAGTCCAAAGGAGAATAAACAATAAGCTTAAAATTCAGGTCAGTTCAAGCATAGATACCCAAACTCAAATGGGGGCTAGAAACTAAAGTTGCACAGAAAAAAATGTTCCAAAAGCAAAAAAATCACTTTTTGACATTTGGAAATGAAACTGAAAAATGACCGGACGTTTTATCTCCGTGACACTTAAACATGCCAACAAGAATAAGCCAAGAATGTCCATCCTTGCATTTCTTATTTATCTTTTGTTCCATAAACCTCCCAAATTATCCTTGGGCACAGAAAAGAGTGTAGAAATTTATCAACATCACAAGGTACATGCTCCTCTATATTACTTGAGTCCCCCCCCCCCCCAACCCCTCCCCCCCCCCAAAAAAAAAAAAAAAAGATTTAGCATATGTAGATGTTCATACTTCTGTAATGAAGAAGTAATACACATTCAAATGACATTACATATGATAAAATGCAGAAGCCCAAACCTTTCTCCATACATGCTAAATTCTATGACAAGCCTAACTGAAATTAAGAAAAAATCTTCGCTTCACATCCAAAATTATTATTAACACTTATTCTCAAATATATACTTCAGATATATCATATATCACATTCTTTGAGATGCGATCAAATTGTCAGTATGTCCTTGGCATTATCAAAACAGCTTTCTGACCCATCCCACCAGCAAATGAAATTCATTGCAATCACAAGAAACAATACATATCTGACACATGATGTCGTTACATTGAACACCAAGAGGCCGGAAAGCAGAGTATTGAACATGGTCAACCGATCTCTAATATTGATTAGCATATACCTTCAGAAGATTCACAGTGTTGAGACCTGAAGGACGACTTTTACTCTCCTGTTTTTCAGATATGTCAGTTACTTCTAATATTCCATCACCTACAACCAGTTTATGGAGCATCGTAGCAACCTGTGTTATGTGGAAAGAGGAATTGGTGAAGCATGAAATCTTCAAAAACTGAGACAGAATTCTTCCAAACTTTGTTCATGGGCTGCCTTACATCTAAGTCAAATAGCTTCTGACGTTCCCATTCCAGCTGAATTTCATAGCCATCATGTATTAAGTAGGGGTGCAAGGTCCAAAACTTTTCAGGCTTAAAAGTCGTAAGTTGCAAATACCGTTGGACACAAAACCCAAGCGTAGGAGTTTGACATGGCCCATAGCTGAACAACCAAAAAGCACAAGTTAAAGAATCCAACTTGGCCATAGCTGAAATAAGCAAGAATATTAAATAATATATGCCTTAAAAACTTAGGAACCAGCTGGTAATTTGCAATATTACTACACAATGATAAGCAGTCTGCAACTGTGGAATTGCCCCAAAAAAAAAAAAGAAGATAAGTCAATCACTCGTACTTCTAGGCAAACAATCTTCATTGGGTCCACAAATTGACAAAGTGAAAAAACTTGACCTGATGGAAGAAGCCAAGCACCTTCTGTGGTATAAGAGCTGCTCAAGACTTACTAGCCATAACTATATCACAAATTAACAGTATGCAAGCACATAGATGGTCTTCAGATGACACTTCAAATTGATTTATATCACAACATGAGGATGTTAATACAAGAGACCAAATTTAACAACAGAAGTACAAATTATTGATGTCACAAACTATTAGGTACCATTTGTAGATCATAGATGGATACACATTCATGTTTATGCATATTGTGAAAATGAACCAACAACAAAAGAGATAAATAAGTATCAGTCTACAGCCCAACAGCCACACAGATTTTAAGTAGGTTTTGCTCAATAATCATGTCTGTTCACTTTGCATTTGTAAAGTAATATATATAAGAAAGATTAACAAGCAGGTGGGCAGTCACAGGGAGAGAGAGATAGAGAGAAGTTGGGGGGGAGGGAGAGACAGAGAGCCTACGAAATAACTCTGGCATCAAGATTCCCATATCTTCCCTGGAAATAAGCAGTTTGGAAGCGTGTAAATGCGACACCCACTTTGAGATCTATCTGTTGACGAGCATCCACAGCCAATGCCTCGTCCTTGTTAGGCTCAACAAGGTTGTCCATACACTTCAAAATATCCTTCTCAGAGATAGAAGAAAACCGAGCACGATAAACTTTGCTACGGTCCTTGTTTCGACCAAAGCCAGTGCACTCAATAACTGGAACAGGAAACATAGATGAAATAAACCAAAGCTCATGAGTTCTTGCTGGAGAACAAAATCACATTTTAAGACAGAGATGCCCTAGATCAGGAAAATGCACTTAAATCCTTTTCTAGCAACTATAACTCGAGCAGTTTAAAGTATCCAATCACTTTGTCCCTGTTCCTCTACATTTGTCTTCTACATATATCATTGGCTACATCTCCCCATCAGGATCCTTACATTACCACAATTAATAACAGTCAAAAGAATTGCACAATTACTACAAGAGATCAACACTATGTTTCACAATTTGGTGAAGAGGACAATTAAGAAAAAACAAGCAAAAGAAATGCAGCTGTTTTGTCATGTTGGGATTTATGTGGAAGAGAAAAAATAAGAAGGGCACACTAAACTGTAGTGTGCCCTTCTTATTTTTTGCTTTTCCAGAAATTCAGGAAAATAATGCTCGGCATATTATGGGAAAATAGCATGAGAACCTAATTCCGAACCATCCTCCTCAAATCCCTCCCCCAAACCCCACCCCGCCCCACCCTAAAAAAAAAAAGTGGGGGAGAGAGAGGGAGATGTTTTCCCTCTGGACTGTGCTTGGAAACACAGGTATTTTTATGAACAACACAGCTCAGCTCAGTGGCATTCAAGTCTACCTTCTTGATTTTAGAAGCAGGGCAAAAAAGGTTTCTAAGAGCACTAGCAGACAAGGCCAGGTGGACCAATCCATCCAGAAAACTGACTGTCCAACACTTGAGAAGCAGAACTCAGCAAAATGCTGAACCTTTTACCTTAGAAAAGGGATGTAGTTACTTGAAGCCCTTGGATTAATGCATGTCACAAGAATCCTCTTCACTTTCATGGCCTTGAAGATAAGTTATCAATGCAAGGCTAATATCACTGTTTAGCAATCATACGAGAGGACAATGGATCATGCAGATTAAAACATATAAAATTACCTTCAAAGCATATGTTTTCTCCTTCACGGTCGCAATCTAACCACAACACTAAGTAACCACAACCAAGAGCTTCTTGACTTAGATGCCTCCGAATATGAGCCTAAAGACAGGAAAAGACATAACATCAGCCTTGTAGAAAACGGAAACTGAGAGCTGCTTTACAAGAAACGCGGAAAAGTTTCTCCAAAGAGGCAACTGGGTGCCATGATTAGAGGCAATCCATAACAGTTAATTGAAATAAACAAGATTAAGTAATCAGTAGGTGCTTATATAAAACACTTTTCCTTCACAAGCTCTCTAGTTCCTTTCTTGTTAAACCAATTAACCAATGAAGAAGCTTGAAGATACTGAGATAGCTATCTCTAAGTGAAGGACAGCTGCATTTACTTCATATTTAAAATCAGAAGCATTTCGCAACTACTAACACTGCCTCAAAGTTCAACCGTTATATTGTAGGTGATTTCTAAAACGGAAATCATCATTTATGACCTTCTAATGATATTACTTTTCCTGGAAGGTGCCATGATTAGAGGCAGTCCATAAAAGTTAAGTGAAACAAACAAAATTAAGTTTCCAGTAGGTACTTTAAAAAAAAAAACACTTTTCCTTCACAAGCTGTCTAGTTCCTATCTTTCTAAACAAATTAACCAATAAAGAAGCATGAAGATACTGAGATAGCTATCTCTATGAAGGATAGCTGCATTTACTTCATATTTAAAATCAGAAGCATTTTGCAACTATTAACAATGCCTCAAAGTTCAATTGTTATATTGTAGGTGATTTCTAAAACGGAATCATCATTTATGACCTTCTAATGATATTACTTGCCTGGAAGGTGCCATGATTAGAGGCAATCCATAACAGTTAAGCGAAACAAACAAGATTAACCAATAAAAAGCTTGAAGATACTGAGATAGCTATCCTAAGTGAAGGACAGCTGCATTTAATTGTAGGTGATTTCTGAAACGGACATCATCATTTATGACCTTCTAATGATATTACCTTTGGCTGGATGGAAAGAAGGGGACCAGATAACACAATCTTTACATGCATCCCAAACTAGATACCATAATCTTTACATGCATCCCAAACTTTACTTTACCTGTAAATAGAGCTACAAGAATTATGCAGAAACAACAATCACCAAATGAGAATTCCTTTTCCTTAGTTCATAGACCTACTGCACGACTTCATCATGTCCAACAACCTCCACACCGGCAACGAAACAATCACGAAGGTAGCTTACCCCTATAAAACTAGCCAGATATACTAGTGCACCGCATGCTTACAAATGTCCCAAAGTGATAAATCGCTAAAAGGAGAAGGTGTCTACAATGTGAAAGTGTCAAACATCTGGGAGATCTGGAAAATCAATATTCTATGGTAATCTCAAGCACAAAATTCTCTTCAACCAGGAAACAATTTCCCAAACATAGTTAGATCCACATATATGCACATTAACATGCAGTGATGTCGAAAAAGGGGAAAAAACAAAGAAAAGAGAAACCAATCGAAAACTGAAGAAGGGACAAAAGGCGGTAATACCTTTGGGTTTGACTCTGTCTTAACTGTTGGAGCCTCAAATAGATCCAAAGGATCAGTGGCTTTCCAGTCTTGATAAGTCGCGGGGAAATCCAAACTAGATTCCACACCCAACAAAAGAAATCAAAAGAAAGTCCTCTGTGAGCTTCAATGCAAACCAAACAAAATGCAGAAGAATTAAAATTTAAATATGAATTTCACTGTCAGTGCTAGTGATGGTATCACTACACAAGATCTGGTGTTAGGTAGGACACTAGCAGCTTTACAAATTCAAACAATTCTGTTTAGACAAAATACCACATCAAATGTGTCGAAAATATAAGAATGCCTCAAAATATCTTGCATGTGTAGGAAGGGCAGTGTAAGTGTGATCGATAGAACCAATTTACTCTGAATCAACCTCATTCATCAGTACCTAGAGTTCAAAGTTAGGGATTTGCAGACCGTGATTGATCCATCGTCAAGGCCAACACTTGTGGAAATGATATCAATGCATTTGCACTGTGTTCAAAATTTAGAGTGGAAATAAAAGGTACCCGAAAACATGGCCAATAACAGAAGTCACTTTATACTGCACGTTGAACCCGAAGAACACCCCATCGAACTCATGAACCTCGGTGCTCCCTCTCCGCGTAGACATCTGTAACACGTGCATAAAAAAGATAATATATAAAAATCAGTCCACACAGCGCAACCTAGAAGCACTCTCAAACTCCCCAGGAAACGAAAAATCGAGGATTGACAAAAAGAAGGCCCGAAACTTAGTGCGAACTCATCATAGGCAACGAATTGAACTCCCCATTACGGCAACAACATCATCTAAGAATCAAAAGGCAACGAACCCACATCGCCAAACGACGGGTTAAACAGCGAGAACGTACTTGACCGCGCGAGAGGGCGGAAGCTACGGAGTGGGCAATGCTCGGCTTCTCCGCCACCTGCAGTTGTCGGAAAAGCCGATGAGAACGCGAACGACATCATTGGAGACAAAAAGGGTACCACGTTAATGGTCTCATGGGTCTTCGAAACTCACCATGAGGACTCTGGGAGGAGCCATGGAGATCCTCCTCCGACTCCGAGAAGACTCTCCGGTCCTGAGCGACAGTAATAGAGGTTGGAGTGTACTCCGGTTTCCTGCCCATCCCCGAAGTAAAGAGGAAGGTTTTTCTTATGTGAAATTTCTCTGTCTTTTCCAATTTAGCCCCAACTCAAAAGGAAATTATAGATGCAGTCCTCTACTTGCGTTGTTTTCTCAATACGGTCCTTGAGGTTGTTAATTCATGCAATATCTAGTTTGGATTTGGAAGTGTTTCTTTAAACAAGTCACTCTCTATTTTCAATTTCGGCAAATGAAAACTGATACGTGTGTCGACGCAAATTGAAATTTGGATGTGTGAAAAATTTATGTGGTATAATCAATTTACACTTGAATAAGAGAGGCAATCTCATAATTCTTGATATATGAAGATACGGGGCTAATACTTCAAATAAAAACACCTACTTTAGATCAATTTTAATTTTACTCCAAATTATTTTTATCTAGAAAAATTCATCAAATTTCATTTTAATCTTAAATTTGCTCACACATTCAAAAATGGGCACTAATTCTATCAAAATCATCAATATCAAGGGGTTGATATTGTTTCTTATGAAAGTGAAGTTATTGATGAAGATGCGAATTCGAATTATAGATCTCTAACTTGCGTTAATATTGATAAATTTAATGAAATTAGTGGTAATTTTTTTACACATGGTCAGATTTAAAACTAGAATAAAAGTTATAATTTAATTTAGAGCTTGGAAATTTACTAAAAGTTAAGGAGGCTTTATATGGAATTAGGTCTTAAAATAAGTCCGTAATTCTTGATATTTTGGTATAGTTCTAGATGACCCTTCATTCTATATCCTTAAGGTTAGTTATAACTAACCAAACACAATAAATACAAAGATCATGTCAAAATAAGTGATCAATTACATTTACCTGATAAAAAAATTATCCATAGTGTTGAATCAAATGAATTACACTCTTTTGTAATTATAAACATAGTGGCTTGATAAATGAAATTATTACTCGATGAAAATTAAAATGGGAAAAAGAAAATTTAGCCGCCCTGAAAAGAAAACTGTAATTGACAATCATATAGTCTACATCAAGACTAGAGTAGAGACAGTCTGCATTTCTGCTTCGCCTTCCATCTCCGATTCTCCATCAGCTGCTTCACCTTTCGCTTCCCTTTAACCACCGACTCATCGCCACCGCCACCGCCACCGCCACCGCCGGGGACGGCGGCGCCTTTGCTCCTCTCATCAGACCCTTCGACCGAGCCCGGACGGCGGCGGCGCGAATCCCCTCCGGTGACCGGACTTGGATTCGGGTCCGAGCAGTCACGGCTTAGGCCGAAGCAAGACGACATTGGAGAGGGCAGAAGAAACTTTCATGGGTCTTGGTCCCAAACAGCCTCAGTTTTGCTTGAAGTGGCCATGGGACATCCACCGGAACGACACTGACCCCAAAGGCTGTAGCTTTGAAACTCCATGGTTGTTCAAGTCTTTGCAGAACGTGGGCTCTCTGGCTTCCAATCTCCTCGTCTCCGCCTTAAACCCCCTTTCTCATGACCCATCTTCTCAATCCTCGCCCTTAGTCGCTGGAAACGGTAAAGGCAAAGTCTTGAAGTCGCAAAAGAAGGGCTTGAGCGCTGAAGAGCAAGGAGAGGCGGAGCAGAGGGCGTTTGCCTCTGCTTTGGCCAGTCGGAAGGAGGCCACTGTGATCGAGTTCTACTCGCCCAAGTGCAGGCTGTGTAGTTCTCTGCTCAAGTTTGTTCTGGAGGTGGAGGGGCGGAATTCGGATTGGCTTAACATTGTCATGGCCGATGCGGAGAACGAGATGTGGCTTCCTGAGGTGCTTTCATCTGTCTTTCTCTGTCGTGTCTTTTAAGTTGTCATCTGGTATTTTACTGAGATTTGGGAATTTAAGGATTGTTTGTACAGTTAGTGCTCTTTGGGGGATGATTTCTTTTGTGTGTTATGGTGGAAGGCAACAGATGGAGTACGTTGTTCAAATATTCGTAGACATTTATGTGTTTGTATGCGCGTACAGTGTGCTCTGTGTGTGTGTTTTCACGATCATTGACATGGCTTGGAACTGGAATAATCCCTGGTTAGGTTTGTGGTTGTGAGTTTGTGCTACTCTTAGTTTTGGAGATGTGCAGAGAAACTGGGGAAGGAGCTGTTGCCTGTTGTGACACTAATTCAGGCCACTCGAACAATCATGCTTTTCTCCACATTGCTTTGGCTAAGTTCTATACTGCTTAGCATCTATAGTCAATTCCATCAGACCATTCAGATGTTTGGCTATGCCCTGGCCAATGCCTTCCATATGGTAGTGTGCATCTGTTGAAATCCTCAGTATTAATTGCATACCTCAAAGATGCAATTTAGGGGGCCTAAAAATTTCATAGAATGGATATGTTTTCTCAAACTTGTCATCCCTGTCCCCAGTATCTCCAAGATGATTTTTTTCTCTTGCAAGAGAACATCTTTCTTGTCAAAATCCTCACTTTTGTCTGTGAACCTTATCCCAAGAGTTTCACTAACTGTTACAAGTTCCAGAGAGGATTGCCAGTATTGTGGAAATTGTTCTACTTTTTAGTTGTGCTCGAAAATTTTGCATATCTTATTGTCAATTGTATATTCTGTCTCTGTCATCGTTCTGTTTCTTGATCTCGTTTTTAACAAGTGCCTCCTCTCTGACCCTGCTTTATCTTTGTTTGTCCGAATCAGAAACATGGACCTGATAATTTTTTTTTTTTTTTTTTTGGGGGGGGGGGGTAAAGGACCCGGCAGATTCAAAAGGAGCATTTTGCCCAATTATTTAAGTAATTACTACTATAGGGAATAAGTGCAGAGGATAGTCCCACTCAGAAGTTTTTGTTTCACATACTGAAATTTGAATTGCCTCAAGGAGTTTGCCTCCTTTTACTTCTTGTGCAAAGATGTATAGCATCTGAAGAAGAATTGAAGCTCTTTACTGGGTTTGCTTCCTTGCTGTTACACATAGTTGTGATTGCTACAGAACTAGAATAGAGTTTGCAATGAGAAGCACTTCCATTGGGCCTATTTTGGATCCAAAATTATTAGTGTTTTTTCTTATTCTATGCGATAAAAGTCCCTGTTTCATGTTTCCTAGTGCTACTGTGTACATTAGATGTTACCATTTTCTAATAAGCATTTATTATCTGGGTCTTATGTCTGTGCAATATGCTCAAATTATGTTTCATAGTTGTCAAGTCATTTGAGTTAACTATTCCGCTATTTTTGTAGCCTCTCTACTGGAGTACAAGTTATGCAATTGGTTGTCTCTGTTTCTGCAGCTTCTCCACTGACCCATTAGATATGTTCCTTGCTTTGTGCTTTTGGACAAAAGCAGGAGTGCACTGGCAAAAACAGGTGTTCCAAGCAGTAGGCTTCATGTAATAGCTGGCCTGTCTCATCTTCTCAAAATGAAGCGTCTGCAAAACAAATGATTGCTACATTGAGCGCTGCTGGTGATTGAGCTGACACCAGATGACAATTCTAGCCAAGATCCAATTTTTTGGGCACAACAAATTCTTGTAAGCTATAGCGGAATCTGAAGTTGCCTTGCTGATTATGTGAATCGCTGGAGTGCCTTTGTATACTTTTACCAGGAGTAGCCTGTCAACGCTACTAGTCCAAGTGATCTGTACCTTTCCTTTCTGTAGAGTTGTATAATTGACGGTGTTTCTTCCCAATAAAAATGGTTGAAAACATGAAACCAGTTCCATGTCAACCAATTCCTATGTCCTTATTAATGGCGCAGTTTGTCACCGTTGATATTTGCTTTCTTTTACTTCATTTGAATATAGGATAAATCTGTCAAGGTCAGGCTCATATGATAAGATCAGTAGATGTTTGAAGCATTATTGATCATCCAAGAACCTTAGCTGACTGAAGGACTTGAGCTCATCCAACATAAAGCTGCTCGCATAGAGCGCATCTGGTCTCTGAGAAACTGGAAAAATGAGTTTCAACTGGCATCACCTGGAAGATTTTCCTCTGCAGGTCCCTTGCTAGATCCATTGCATCACCACCCAGCACAGCCAGGCCACCAGAGAGTATCAGAAAAAGACCGATGATTTTTGTGAGAAAGGCCATTTGTGATGGATAAACCTTGAGCTGAACTTTGCGATCAGTCTAAATCATTGCAGCAAGTGCTTGGTAGTAGCTCTTCGATAGCATTGTTCAATCTCACTAGCAGAGTTACGTGAGAAACTTTTACCCAAATTGTGCCTAGTGTTGTATCTTCAATTTGACAAAGCATCACAAACAAATATGATAAAACCAACAGTTTTAGCAGAATGAATGCCCGTGTCTCAGCGTGCGTGATGTGTGTTATGCCGAAGACCACAGAGAAATTGAGAACTTTTATTCCTAAGAGACTAGTAGGGTTCCAAGAGATTGCTATAATCGATGAACTGGAAACCTATGTGAACCCAAAGCATCCGTAGCAAGACTCTGGTTCATTGTTCATTTACCTGCTATAATCAGTAAAGAAGATGATGAGTTCTCCAGGTCACAATACTGTCTTGAAAAAATGAAAAAAAAAAAACCTTTTTTTCTGGTCAGTCAGCTAAATTCCCAGTTAAACCATCCATAATAAGCAGATTGAAATGTATACAATAGTTAATAGGCCTCTCGATCCTGAAGGAATAATGTTCAGAAGGAGTTTTCCAGAACCAGACGGTAAAAATTTGAGATTACCTGCAGAAGGGGAAACAAAGAAAAGAATTGTTCTTGTACACTATAAACTGACTTGGAAGTGAGACCCAGCAGCATTTTCAGCATGGCTCACTAGTAAATTGTAATATACAGTTTAGGCAGAGTTTAGAGAATTCTATAAACGGAACAAACTTCCTAATTAATGGAACTTCACTTCCAAGATTGAAATAGAATGGTATGGCTTAATAACTAACTCGGGGGCTCAAAAACTACTTCTTCCTTCTTCTGACTCTCATTTAAAAATCTTTAAATAAAAAGGTAAAATTTCTCTAAATATTGAGAAAAATATCAAAAAAATAATATGGGAGGAATATCACAAGAAAATTTCATCAATCGTGATCAATACAATTTCATCAAAAAATACTGTTGATATCGAATGATGTATTGTGTTTGTAATGGAAGATGTCAATTACTCAAAGCAGGATTATCCCAAGATTAGCCATAAAAGCGCAACTCCAGAAATGGAAAAAATAGTAGGAGTTCGAAATTTTGATTTTCACTTTCCGCTACCAAAGCCAACGTGAAGTGCTGCGAAGAGTTCGAGTCAGTAGTGGTCGTTGCGGTTTGTCGTTCGTGTCGGTTGTTTCCGTTTTGGGGATTATGTTTGCCCAGAATTTACAAGACATGTCCTCCATGTGTTCTTCCTCTTCGACTTCTCTTGCCCTCCTTGGAGACGCAAGAATGCTTGCCTCTTGCTCCCCTTTGTGTTCCAAGAGACAGCATTCCCTCGTCATCCGCGCAGTTTCTTCTTCCTCCTCTTCGGAGAACGATGATGCAGCGCCAAAGCCCAGGCGGAGCCAGGTACGCAGATTTGCCACCGCTCACTCCATGTGACCCCTGAGAGTGTAAAGGTGTTGGAGTGAGGATTGGAGCTTAAGAACTGTTTCTTTGATTTTTTGTGAATTGCCTCTGTTTTTCAGCTTTGTTGTTGTTAATGGCAGATGGGTTATGATCCAGTCGAGAGTTACTGGGGCTCGAGGTCGATTTGCCTCGAGGTTAGCTCGCTGTGATCCTCATTTTATCAGATGAGGGGGGTCTGTAGGTGTAGGCCGAATTTATGCTGGTGCTGCGATACACATTGCGCTGCCTTGATCCATCTGTCAACATTTGGTTTTGATATCATTTGCGTGTGTTGGCTTTTCAGTGAAGCATGTTGTGGGGTCGCATAATAATTACTTTGTTGTTAACCCAAATTAGCTTTTTACATAGTCGGAATAGGTTTGGTTCCTGAGTTGCAGCCGCTAGTTGGTCGATGTGGACTTGCTTAAGAAAACAACTAGAATGGCCTTGCAGTATAGCATGCGTTCCATCTAACCACCCATGACCAGCAGGCACCTTAAAGGGAGCCATTGATCATGCATTTGAGCAAACTCTTTTGATGATTTATTAAATAAATATGAATGGTATCACCTCACAGAGCAAGTACCAGTGTGACAGCAGGATACATCGACATGCATTATAAAGTAAAATATGTAGTCAGGAAGATTTCAGTTCAGGATAAAACCCTTGCTAAACTATGATCTGCCAAAAGTTTGTGCTTGTTGTTAGTCCATATGTATTGTTGGAGACTTTTTTTAGCTAGATCTCTGCATATACATTGATATTGCATGGTTAGTTTTTCACACCAGTGCAGTGCTGCTGCTTGCATTTTGTGGTCTACGACATTTGGGTCATTACATTTGATCTCTGGTTCTCTATCTAACAGTATAAATTGACACTTGACAAACTTGATTCAAAATATCAGAAATGCCATTTCTGGTGCACCCCGACCAAGGTCCTGGTTTGGTCCTAATGGTCAGTATATAAGAGAGCTACCTTGCCCAAGTTGTCGGGGAAGGGGTTATACTCCTTGTACTGATTGCGGGATTGAAAGATCAAGACTGGACTGTTCACAGTGCAGTGGAAAGGTAATTTTTATTGCAGCTTTTGTCCATAATTCATGTCAATTTGAACAGGGGAAGCCTGATCTTGCTCTGGACATTAATGCTGGTTAATTGTCTCAAAGCAATATTCAATTGGGATATGTAATTTTTTGAGAACTGAAGACATTCTTTTGGATCTGTACTAGGTGAATATTGCTAGGAAAATACATTTTCTTTCTTCAAACCTATCAAGTGGCAGCCAATTACTTTGCTAGTAGTTCTCAACAAGTATTAGAGTTGAGAAGAGACATGTAGCTGGAGTCTTTTTCCAATGTTTTAATTGACAAGTCCTACCGGCTGTTTAACAAAAGTCAGACTGGTCTTTCACATGCAAGTTCTTACAAGTTCCTTTGGTTTACTAATACATGTTCGATCGATACATCATGATGAAAAATGCAAGGAACATATATTTCTGTAGAGATCTCTTGTTCCAGCAATTATGATCTGGTGAAGTCAGGTGGCTACAGAGTGCAAGAATGTAAGGTTAAAAGTTTGAATACTATTACATAGATAAGTTCTATTATATAATAGACTTGGCTTATCATATTGCTGAAATATGCATTAGGTTAATGTCTATTGCACTTGCCTAAGATTTTTGCCTTTTGATTGGTAGAGACAGCAACTTACAAGACCTCAGCAAAATAATGTCAAAGAATGGTGCAGATTTCTCATGGATTCATTGTTGGAGGGAAATTGCTACCTTGACTTCTTTATGAGTGGTTAAATAGCCATAGAAATAGAAATAGGAATATCCATTATTAGTTTTGAGTAGAAGATTAAAATAGAAAAAAAACTCATGCAATTTTCCGCTGACCAATCTTGAATCAAGTACATTGGATATTGTTTTCACTGCATTTGCATTAGTTGGTCAACTTGGCCACAACTGTAGGTGGACAGATATTTTAACAGTGATTGATGACTCTCTCAAGAATTTCAGTGCTACATTAATATACTTATGTTTGAAGGAAGAAATGGACAGTTTAGATTCATCTGACAAAAAAGGAAGTTCTAACTTAAAATAAGTCAGGAAATGAAAACCCAAGGCTGTCTAAAGAATAACAATTTCAACTGCACAATCATGATTCGGTTATGCATTGCTGATTTATGGGGGTAACCTACTTAACTTGATTGCCTATCAGAACAAACAGCAACAATGGCATGTTACTGGCTGGCTCTTCTCTCTCTCTCTCTCTCTCTCTCTCTCTCTCTCTCTCTCTCTCATTGTCATGCAGCAATATTGGCTGAAGTTTTCTGGGAGTCATTCTTCACAAATCTCAGTGAATCTACTGCATAGGCTTGACCATGCTTTTGTTAGGATACTCCTGGGTCATGAGCAATCCTAGAATCATAGTCATGTGAAATTGTTGTCCTCTGTCCAATGTACTGGATTGGACTTGGCTGATCATTTCAACAGGGTATAGTGACCTGCCATCGGTGCCTGGGGGAATGTGTTATATGGGAAGAATCAATTGATGAACAACTGGAGAAAGCCCGATCCATGTAACCTTGTTATCTTCTGCTTTAAGGTTATTTAGTTATGGTTTGCGAAAGACGATATTTTCTTAAATCAAAATTATAAAGCATCTCAAGACATTCTGTTAAGTTTGTGGCTGCCCTTTCCAATTTAATTTTTTATCGCCTTGTTGAATTCCTTATTCTAGTCAAGGAAATTCCCTATTGTAGTCATTTTTAGCATGCTAAGCAATTTGTTTGGTAGTGTCCTAGTTTTTCTGTTGCAATATTAAGGTTCTTGAGCTGAAGAATTTACTGAATCTATGCGACTTTTTATTATTATATAGAAGTTTGAACATGGGAACTGTTTGATCTTAATTGACATAGAAACTTTCCTTAAGTGTATAAATTCTTGGCCACTAAGAGATTCTGCTAGTCTCATGGACAAGCAAGCTGAGCCAAGTTAGTGGCTACTAGATAATGTTTGCACTTGGTGGTAAAAAATGAATCAAATATGCCACAAAATTTAAGCTACGATCTTTTACTGGAGCACAGAGATGACTGTTGAAATTCCACAATTCCTTTAAAATTTCATGTCTCTTTGTTTTTTCTGTTATAGTTCCTTGAAAATGGGGTTCTTCTTGTTTAGGTCTACTATGTACTAGTGACCTTCCTAGGAATTCAGCTCCACAAATGGGTTTTATTGTGTGATGAAACACCTTGTGGATGGCTGTTTTCATCTTGTTCTCACTGCGGTAAGGTGACTTTGAAGTGCCTCTTGGTAGCCATATCATAGACATTAAATTTCTGGGGTGATCTACACTTTAGACAATTAAAACTTTTGCTCTTATTTCCTACAGTTCTCCATTCAAAGTGAAGGAGGATGATGAAGTTGATAATCTAGACATAAAAGCTGGATGTAAGGAAGAAGTCAAAGCGAGTATACCAGTCAACTTCTTCCCTGAAGCTGGCCTGGAAGATCAGCCGAGCACTTAAAGTTAGTTTGCCACTTCATCTCTAGCCAAAATCTGGATCAAGAAATTTTTGGGGTGCATTTATGTGTATTTCGTATGGTTAGACAATGTAAAGCCGGCCAAAGCTATGCTGCTGTATATGGCAGTTGATATTAGTTGAAGTAAAAGTGGGTTCTTGTGAAGAGAAGTTACATGCCAGAAAGTAGCAATTTATCCAGGATCCTACATCATATGCACATTATTGGTGATGAAGGATTGCAATTACTGCTGTAGGACATTTATATGTCTAGGGGATGTATTGTTTTAACTTCCATGCTCTGGGTATGTTTTGTGATGACATGTTGTAACCTCTGGCTGCTGATTTCAGTCTCAATGAGAAAACTGGACTATTTACATACCAGAATGAAGATTATTCACTGTGATCCCATGCTTCATGTGCGCAGCAGTGGCTGCAATCAAGGTTTGTTTCTTTTCTTTCCTGTAACACCGCTTTGCGCTGTAGTTTGTACTTTCTTTTAACGATTATTTTTTTTTGGCCTTCCATAACATCAATTGCTTGAGCAGTTCTGAGGTTTTTGGAACTTCCATGTTGGTGCTGATTTTACTGGGAATTCCATGTGAAGGAAGATAGCCTCAAGAGGCTTCCACCAAATTATAGCTTGTCAACAGTTAGACCTTGAGTTTGCTTGCGTTTCTGTCTGATGTGCTTTTTAGTAGATAAATCCAACAATTTTGTCTCTTGAGATTGATGCTTTTGATGTGATAACACCCATTGCCCTTAATTTCTGCATTTCCAGCCTGTATTACCATAATCAACTCCATTAAGTTTGCTTATGCATTCTGCTTTGTCAAGATGGATTGAGGTGGTTGTTCCGACATTGTTAGGTTCTTTTGAATAGAAGTTCACACATGGAAACAACAAGCGCTAAAATATAGAGGTTTGGTCCCATTACACAAGGCTGCACTACCCGTGTCTTCTTACACCATCAGGCAAATGAGCTCAAGATCCAGTAATCGCCTCAAGTGTCACAAACAAGGCCAAAACCCACAATCAACCAGTCCAATTTTACTTGGTAGAATTCTTGTATAGATTTCTCGCTTCAACTAAACCCATTTGAAGATAGAACTTCTATTGTTCCTCCATATGAACCTCTGCCACCGCATTTCACTCAAAGAATTTGTGAGCTATCACATAAGTTGCAATTTCATGAAAATTGTTGTAAGTGCTATCCTATTGATTATCAGAATGTTATGAGAAGCTTGTTTCTTTCCAAGTTGATTTGTCTGTCTGGTAATGAATTTCAAGTGTTAAGGAATTTGTTATCTTTGTGTTATGAAGCAAGCCAAAGGAACTCCTGCAGCAAGGAAACGTATTTCTGAACTGCAGAAAGCTTTCTTCAGCGATCCTGAAAACCGCCGCAAGAGGAGCATAGCCATGAAAGGTAAGTTTCTAAAAGATATCAGGTGTATTTAGTTTTAAATAGTCGTTGATGTGAATGTTGATCCCCTACATTGTAGCATGGTCTTCAAAAAGATTTTCTACGACATTATGACAGCATATGTTTCCCTAATGAACATCTTGAAGTTGTCCAAAGGTAATTGTGCTCTGCTTCTAGAATGATGAGGAAGACTACCATCTCTTCCAGATGAATTCCTAGGCGGATTCTCTTCTTAAAGCACAAAGAGACAGGGAGATAGTGGGGATTTTTCCTTTCTTGACCCTCCATCAGCAACGCTCCCTCTTAAATTTATTGACTGCTGATCCCCATGGTGGCAAATGATTTAGATCAGGTGTTGTACCTGATACAGGTGTCGTCTGTAAGACACCGAGCCAAATGCTTTTTAAGATGCTTATTTCATGATTTTGCACACCTCATTTTGCTACATTGAACCTTGTTAATCAGCTTGCTTGAAGTTACTTCTTTGAAAATGCTGCTGCTATATGTTTTTCTTTTGGCGCATCGATACTTCAAAACTTCACCAGCAATTGTATTTGTTTTAGAGTTGCATATTGTCATACTATTGGCCCTGTACTTGCAACTTGAAGGCAGAGTTTGTTTCTCTCGCTCTCTCTTTTGAGAAGCAGATCTACTCTCTTTTAGGTATATGAAAACTTATGTCGTGTGTTTTACTTGCAGGCATTCAATTTTACTGCTCATACTGTGGACGTGAAGGACATAGGAGTTATTATTGTCCTGAACTTAGAGACAGTTTGATCGACAGGCGTTTCAGATGTCGGATTTGTGGAGAAAAGGGCCACAATAGAAGAACTTGTAAAAAGCCAGGGTGGAGATACAACAAAAGTCCTGCCACTAAGTTTCTTCATTGCAGAATTTGCGGTCAAAGTGGCCATAATCGCCGGACATGCCGTAAGAGAGTCGGGGCCATTCGAGTCAGTGATGATACAAAAGTAAACTGATTTCTGCGAGAAAGACATACACTTGTAGGTTATGCTAATGTAAAGGACACAACATTCGAAGTTGTCCCAGTAGAGATTCAGATAAGTCACCTATCAAACTTCAATCCAACCGAGGAAATAAATGAAAGGTATTTTTGCAGATTGCAGAAATTGCAAATGAGTAGAGCGTGAATGGAAATTCTCCTACACTTTTCATTTGCCTCTTGAAGGTATTGTCCGAGTCCGGCGATATATGTTGCAAATGATCCAACTTTAACTTTCAGATAGGTGTATTGCTGCTTCATGTATTGACATTAAAGAATTCTGGATCAAAGCAGCTGAGAGATCGCTGAAATATGAGATGAGCAGTGAGAGTCATTGTAAAAGGCTTCCTGATGACGTTAATGGAGTTCCTTGTATGCTCTTTTCATTGTTTTTTGTTCTTGGATGGAGAAATGTGGATCAAAGCATCCTGGGGACTTTTTTCTTTCTGAGGTCGAGTAAAATGCGTGTCGATGTCTGATCATCCAACTAACTTGTCAGGTTGAGATTACACTGTTGATTGTTTTCTTCGATACAAAGAGAAGTCATGAAACTTTGACCGTTTTATCTTTCTGTCTGGGAGCACGGAGGTCTTGCGAGGATTTCAAATGTCTCCCCCAAATGAGACAGAGCAAGAGAGAATGAAACGTTGGCAGTAGCATGAAGGAGGTCAACAATGGGAGATGACAATTGCAGGTAGACAGAGGGTGGCAGAGGGAAAGAATAGGGAAGGAGGAGGAGAAAGGTGACGGAGGTGGTGGAGGTGGTGGGAGGTGGTGGCAGAGGAAAGATTAGGAAGGAGGAGGAGAAGAAAAGGAAGAGATCGAGAGCTCTCCTCATATTGCAAACATTTAATAGGACAACTGCTACAACTGCTGACTCTTACATCTTTTGATAAAGGCAGGTACTGACATGAAATTTCCACATTTGAAAATGATGGGTGGAAAGGAAAGCAGTGAAAATGGAATGTCGGGTGACCTCAGGTTGAATCTGCCTCTCTTTTTCCTCTGCTTTGCTGTCGTCCTTTACTTAAATTAAACCACTAAAGATCACGATAAATCAAACATTAAAAAAACAGTGGTAAAAAGAGAAACATGTATGCAATTGCAAAAAGGAGCACCCACGTACGACTGCCAGCCCCTTCTTTGGAAGGGGGATCTTGGCAGGGAAAAGTTTTTGAGAAATGAGAGTTCCAGAATTAAGGAATATTCGAGGGTAGTTTCTTTTCATGGGAGAGGCCTTTGATGTTTACAGGACCTTGAGGCTTCTCTCATTGCAAAATTCTCTGACAAAGCTGAAAGCGAATCAGTTGCATGGCTCCTCGTGTCTTTGCTTTCCCAGAAAAAGCTCACATCGTTGTCGACACAGAAAGAGGAAAGAAAGGGTTGTGCATGCCATTAAGAAAATCTCAAACGGCCGTATAAATTTTCCTTATTCCCACTTTCTCGCGTCCAGGTTTGTCGCATTGAACATAAATATTTATTATCAAATTAGGTGTTAATACTATCTTTGTTTTGCGCCGTAAATTAGGTGTCAATATTATCATATTGCTTTCTTTTGAAAATTTGTCCGGTGCACGATATGGGAGACCAAATTTGCGGATATGCATGGCTTGTGTTATCTTGAGCTTGACTTTTATTCTTGATGGTGCATATGATGCATCAAGTGCACGCTATGCTAATTAATTTATGCAGGCCATGACCTCAGAAAAATCTGTAGATCTCCCCATTTCAATCAATTTTTAAACCCGCAAGATTGGTTTAATAATTAAAAACAAATATGTATGCGATTTAGGTGTGCGAGACAAATGTATGTTCCTCTTACTACTAAATTTTTTGAGGGCTAGAAAATTAAGGTAAAATCGGGACTATACCTAAATTTGGGATTTTTTTGCTAAATCAGGCCCCCAAACATACAAGTGAATGTCTTCCTCAAAAGTACAATGAGGTTGAAGTTTCTATCTCGTATAAGATATCAGACATGGCTGTCGGAGGAAAACTTTCTAGATGATCAGGTTCATTCAAGTCTAATATATCCAAAACTCTCATACCGTTGGCTCCTATATGAGACCCATGGGATCTAAGCGCTAGAATGTATTAGGATCACGTGAATCCGGTGAACCCAAGAATGCCTTCTTGGAAAGTCATAATTCTGTTAGAGGGGAAAAATTGTCCAACATTCTTATACATGTTATATGGTAGCCAATTCAGTCATACACTTTGCGATTTGGCTAACTTAATCATAAACCTTTCAATGATTTTTCAATTATTTTTCGCTCATTCATTTTCATAAGCATTACAACTGATCAATTTCAAGAAAATATTTTCCAAATAATCCATTTTTCAAGAATCAAATACGCTTGTTCAAAACAAATCTTGTGCCTTTTAAAAATGGTCACCATTGTTTTTTTCCTGCCAAGTTGCTTTGAAGGAATCATAAATTGGATATCTAATGCTTATCCAAACAAAATATAGATGGGAAAAGTGCTAAAAAATTCCTAAACTTTTTGTATTTGTGTCAATTTAGTTATAAATATTTTTTTTACGTCAATTTAATCCTAAACATTTTTACTTAATACTTATCTCACTCTTTCCGATCAATTTTTACGATTTTTTGTAGACCTGACACCTGGCCACCGACGCGCATTTGATCGATGCCGATTTTTTAGACAAATTTAATAATATATATTTTTTATTTTTCTTTTTTATCAACCGACAACTCGAGTCCCGAGAAAATGGATGACAGGTTATAACCATCAAAAAATGGCTAATACATTCTATTACTAACGCTGCATCAGGTCATATCTTTTGAGCAAATCTCATTGCACGTACTCCGTCAGTTGCCATGTCTGGAGCTCGTACCACTGAAGTGTAAAATCCAGCTTAGTTAGAAATAAAATCGATCAGGATAAAATCAAACACATATGTCCAATGCGGAGAGGAAGAGCGCCCCCGGGGGCGGGGGCGCCGGGGCCCGGGGGCGGGCGGGGGGCTTTTCAAAATATCACGAGAAATCCAAGTACAGCGCTCCCCCGCACCCCTCTCTCTCTCTCTCTCTCTCTCTCTCTTTCGAGCTTCAAACAAAAATGCCCAATCTACCCCCAACCCAACCCTACTTTTTAACACTCCCGTCTCCACCATTTTACTCTCTCTCTCAAACCTTCTCCCATCTCCACCATTTTTCCTCTCTCTCTCTCTCTCTCTCAAACCTTCAACTGCAAATCAAAGCATCAACTGCAAATCAAACCATTTTACCTCTCTCTTCTCTCTCTCTCTCTCTCTCTCTCTCTAACCTTCAACTGCAAATCAAAGCATCAACTCCTCCTCTTCCATCTCCATCTCCTCCTCTTTCTCTCTCCTCCCTCCCTTCCCTCACATGAAATCAGGTGGTCCTGACCTGCACAGTTCCAGCTGGTCAAGTCTTGGCGTTTTATCGATCACACAGTGAAGTAAGATCAGAAGCAGCTCTCGAAATTTGGCGATGAAATCGACCAAGTGCATGTCACGAGTGAATCTTAATTGACCATTCATGTCAGTTCAATCATCCCTAAATTAATCTTGGGTCCGATTTGGATCTTGGGTCGTTTTATAATATCAAAAGAAGCTCTCGAAATTTGGCGATGGAATCGATCGAGATGCATGCTTGACCATTCACGCCACTGCAATCGTCTAATCTTTCCCTTAAAAAACAAACCTTTTTAGTCCCTTTAGCCCGCCTCGCTTGCCCAGCTGATTTCCCCATTTAGAAATTCGAAACGCTCCCTAACACACAGTCATTGTGACAAATACAAAACATGACTTTTTAAGACTTTTCTCAAATATAAATACTTGTTACTATGTAATCTGCTCAATTCGAATCGTCAATATTAAAAATTACATGCCTCAAAACAACCAAATTTATTGGTAAACTAAAACCCTAAATGTTTCCTCTCAACAATAAGAAGAATCATTTGGAACTTTGAAGTCCAAAATGTTCTATTTCAAATAAATATGTTTCTTCAAAGATCGACCCCGTACGTTGTAAGGAAGATATAACGAAATCTCGTTAGGCTTTGCGCCGCTAATATAAACGGTCAGTCCCGATCAATGAAATCTCCATGTCGATACCCTTTATGGGTACGTAATACATCTATGCTCTGGCCTATACAACTTTATTGGCAAGAATGAAAATGTTCCATACATGGAGGATTGATCATTACTATTTCGGTCGCCAAACCAGTTCAAAACTGACAACCTTCTTTCCTCTCGTGATATATAGATGTTCGATCATAACATACCCTTTCTAGAAAAACTTCTTGGGCGAGCATTAGGAGATCCGCCACATCTCATATTCATCAACCGACAACTCGAGCCCCTAGAAAATGGATTATAAGTTGTAACCATCGAAAAATGGCTAATACATTCTATTACTAATGCTGCATCAGGTCATATCTTTTGAGCAAATCTCATGGCGTGTGCTCCATCAATTGCCATGTCTGAGCTCACCACTGAAGTATAAAAATCCAGTTTAGTTAGCAATAAAATCGATCAGGATGAAATCGAACGCATGCCTAATGCGATTTCATACACACACACACACACATATATATATATTATACGTAATAAAATAAGTAATGATAATACACAAATGACTATAAATTTTAATTTTATTATTTACCAAAAAAATTAATTTTATTAAATGGTTTGATAAAGAATATGGGAGCAGACGGGGGAAGGAACTCAGAATATTCGGGAGAGAGAGGGGAGCAAAATATCACGAGAAATCCAAGTGCAGCGCTCCCCCTCTCTCTCTCTCTCTCTCTTCCAGCCTAAACGAAAATACCCAATCTACCGCCAACCCAACCCTACATTTTAACACTCCCATCTCCACCATTTTACCTCTCTCTCTCTCTCTCTCTCTCTAAAACCTTAAACTGCAAATCAAAGCATCAACTGCAAATCAAACCATTTTACCTCTCTCTCTCTCTCTCTCTCTCAAACCTTCAACTACAAATCAAAGCATCAACTGCAAATCAAAGCATCAATTCCTCCTCCTCCATCTCCATCTCCATCGCAGTCTCCATCATCTCCTCCTCCTTCTCTCCTCCCTCACATGAAACCGTGTGGTCCAATCTGCACAGTTCCGGTCAGGTCAGGTCTTTGGGTCATTTTATCGATTACATTAAAAGGGAAGTAAGATCGGAAGCAGCTCTCGAAATTTGGCGATGAAATCGACCCAGTGCATGCCACGAGCGAATCTTAATTGACCATTCATGCCAGTTCAATCGTCCCTAAATTAATCTTGGATCCGATTTGGATCTTGGGTCGTTTTATAAAATCAGAAGAAGCTCTTGAAATTTGGCGATGGAATATGCATGCTTGACCATTCACGCCACTGCAATCATCTAATCTTTCCCTTAAAAAACAAACCTTTCTAGTCCCTTTAGCCCACCTTGCTTGCCGGTCAAATGGGGGCCTTGGAGTATGAATTGGAGGTGGACGCCAAGCTAGATTACCTGCTGTGGTTCCACTTCGTGGAGATCGATCCAAGGGTGAACAAGGCGGGCCTGAGGGTGTTCGATGTCCTGGTGAACGGAGCAAACACGACTAGGATCGATATCTGTAAGAAGGTCGGGTGATTTGCAACTTTCGATTGGCATTACACCATGAAGAATTTGAGCAGTACTGTTTTGAATGTGAAGCCGGTGCCTGTTGTTTGGTGCCCCATTGCTTAGCGGAATTGAGAATTACGCGCTGGTCCCTGCCGTCATCGAGGCCACCCTCGCAGATCCGGCGAGGGACGGCCTGCAAGCCCTCACCCGTGGTCGGCGAGGCTCGGCAACCCCGCCCACTACCGCAATGGCGAGCCCTCGCCACCCTCACCAATGGCTGGCGCTCGCCGGCTCTTCCAAGTTCGATGGTCTTGAGAAGAGGATGAATAGGGGATGAAGAAAATGATGAAGCAACCATCGACCCAAAAAAAAAATACAAAAAAATACAAGACAACTCAAAATTTTAAAAAGAAATGGACAAAAATACCAGTGATCAAGCTACCAGAATATAAATTGAAAATGCATCTGTTCATAGGCCGGCAAGTGAAATCCTTTTTTGAGACTAAATGATTACTTTAAGTCATTATTTAAGATAAATTTCACTTTAAATTTTATTTTAAAAAATAGAAGCATTTTGGGTTCTTATTTGAGGTTTTCCCTACATTCCATTACTAACGCTGCGCAAAATACCGCGAGAAGTCCAAGTGCAGCGCTCCCCAATCTTAGAGCCTAAACGAAAATACCCAATCTACCCCCAACCCAACCCTACTTTTCTTGCTCAAAAAAAAAAAAAAAACCCTACTTTTTAACCCTCCCATCTCCACCATTTTACCCCTCTCTCTCTCAAACCTTCAACTGCAAATCAAAGCATCAACTCCTCCTCCATCTCCATCTCCATCTCAATCTCCATCATCTCCTCCTCTCTCTCTCCTCCCTCCCTCCCTCACATGAGCGATTGGTGCTAGCTGCTGCTGCAGGCGGACAGAGAGAGAGAGAGAGAGAGAGAGAGAGAGAGAGAGAGAGAGAGAGAGAGGGCCAGAGGACATGGGTAATTGACCGACTTCTTCCTTCTATTTGCAGTAGACGTTGATAGCTGACCCTATTTTTCCTTTCCAGAGTTTTCCTTCAGTGAAGTTAGTTCCATGCGCGAGAGCAATAGCAAAGTTGTCTGCTGTCATTTTTCTTCGGATGGGAAGTACTTGGCAAGTGCTGGCCATGACAAGAAGGCAAGTACTCTCCTGGGATACAGATTGATACTGAGCGCAATTTGCTTCTAGGCGACGTATGTAACTGGATCATAATTGTTATTCAAATGTTTTTTCATTGTGCTTCCCTCGAGCTCTTGGTGTGTAAGCTTGGTGCTGCGTGAAAGTTTCTGCACTTGAGGTCTGCACTAGTTTTTGAGGGTTGTGCAAATTACTGAAAACTTTGCCTAGTTCATAATGTCACATGGTTATGTTGATTATAAACGACATGGTGATGTCAGATACTTTTCTGTGTGACATCAATAGGTTATCCTCTGGAATGTGGAGACTTTTCAAACTGAGAGCACTCCAGAAGAACATATTTCCATAATCACCGATGTGCGTTTCAGACCAAACACGACACAATTGGCAACATCTTCATTTGATAAAACCATCCGGGTTTGGGATGTGGTGCAAGTATAGTCTCTACCTTATTTCATTTCTTGTCTAACATCTTTCACCCTAAGTAGGTCAAAAACGAATTGTGCTTATGATCTTTGGGTGTTGCAGCCAGCCTATTCCTTACAGTCATTTACTGGACACACCTCCCAGGTGATGTCCCTCGACTTCCACCCTAAGAAGAATGATCTTTTCTGCTCTTGCGACAGTAACAGTGAGATTCGTTTCTGGAGTATTAATCAATACTCGTGCACCCGTGTGTCCAAGGTTACAAACAAATCTCAGCTGATTTTTTTTATTCTCAGACCTTACTGCAGCTGTTCTGAAGTACTTGATTGTTGGATGTGCAGGGAGGCATGGTACAGGTAAGATTTCAACCCAGGATAGGGCAGTTGCTTGCAGCAGCAGCAAATGATGTGGTGTCTGTCTTCGATTTTGAGACAGACAGGCAGACTCACTTGTGGAAGGTACCAATATATATTTCACTAGAGTGAAAGGGAGCTCTGAATTTGTCTAAAAGGAAATTGTACATATACGTTCCAAGAGTGTGGCGGACATTCTAACCAGAATTGCTAATTGTAGTGGGATATCTCTTTACATTTCCAGGGGCACCCGTCAGATGTAAATTCTCTAAGTTGGGATGCCAATGGAGATTATTTGGCATCTGTCTGCAATGAAACTGTTCGGGTGTGGCGACTGTCCTCTGGTGAATGTGTCCACGAACTCACTTCCAGTGGAAACAAGTTTCACTCATGCGTGTTCCATCCAACCTATTCCAATCTTTTGGTTATTGGCTGTTATCAGGTGATGATTGGTGCTATTATTGGTATATGCGCTGCACATGATTGCTTTTATTTCACTGTTAGAATGCAGTCAGCTTTTATTTGACTGTTAGAATGCAATTCCACTTGTAGAGCTTTTCAATCGCATTTAGGGTGCATTTCTTATCCTGTGGAACCAATTCATACTTCAGAAAGAACTGGTTGGATAAATAAATCCCTAGAAGTGTTCTTCAAATCTTTTTTCAACAATAATCTATTTATATCTTTTTTGGGCCAAATCCTTTAAAGTAAGAATCTGACTCATATTTGAAGGGCTATGAAAAGGAATTACAACTTTCTGTCATGGATGTTGCACATCACATGGATTTCTTTAGACCGAATTGATTTGTGGGAATTGTAACTGTTATCAATACTTTTTAGTTTCTCAAGCCTTATTTCGGAATTGTTTGATGTTTGCTTTATCCCTTGCAGTCGTTGGAGTTGTGGAACATGGTAGAGAACAAGTGTCTGACAGTCGCAGCTCACGAGAGTGTTATTTCGGCATTGGCGCAGTCGCCGGTGACAGGGATGATTGCCTCAGCTAGTCATGACAAGTCGGTTAAGATTTGGAAGTGAAAGTTCACTCCTTTTCTTGCTTTTTAGAAGCCTTCGATTTGAGCGTGTTGAGCTGTGGAGGGTCACAGAGGAGCCAAAAACCACTGGTGGTTGACACCCATGCTTCACCAACATAATCTATCCATTTAATAAGGTTGAAGCAGGATCTCACTCGGCTTCGAAGTAATTGTGAGCCATCCTATTATCTGTAACACTATGATTGTCCCTTGGGAATGTACAAGATCTTGATTTATCATCGTCGGAATCATAATTTCTCGTCTATCAAGATTGTCGGGTTAAAAGGTGCGTGACTTTGCTAGTTTAGGAGAAATTGTTTTTGTCTCCTCAAAACGTCTCATAATTGCCTAGCAAGATTGTTGGGTTAAAAACCCGTCGGGGTCGTGCGACTGGCCAGTGACAGTTCGCAACAACTGTCACTGGCCAGTTGCGCGACCCCGACGGCCTCAACCATGACCTCGCCAGCCTCTCGAGCTCATCTCTGATCAACCACACGTCACTAGAGAAGGAGATGAACAGTAGACATGGGGCTTTTGAGAATGCTAAAAGTCCAAGGCAGCTTAGAACTTGGGCTTTCCAAGGCAAACTTTGCCTCAATGCGGGTTTCAAAATGAAACCAAACACCCAATATTTGGGCTAAAGATCCTTGGAAGCCCAAAATCTCTTTGCAAAGCCAATTCCAAATGCAGGGTACGTTTGGTTCAAGAATTTAAAAGTTCATGGGAGAAGAAAGAATTTAGTTTAAAAGATTTTAGGCAAATGCAAATACTATTTGGTAAACTATGCTTTGAGAATCAACTTTAGAGAAATGCTCTTTGATAGAAAACACATTTAAAAAGCTTTTTAAGTGATTAATATTAATTTTTTTAGTAAGATAAGTAATATATTGACTTTTAACTAAAACTATATAGCTAATTTTTTTAACTTTTTATTTAAAATTGAAAAAATAATGTATGCTACTTTTTAAATATAAATTTGATAATAATGCTAAGAAATCATATATATATATATATATATATATATATATATATATATATATATATTAAAAAGACCAAACCCTTCATCTGAATTTTTTAATTTTTATTTGTTTAAAATTGAAAAAAATAATGTATGCAACTTTTTAAATATAAATTTTGACAATAATGCTAAAAAAATCAAATATATAAATATATATTTTTAAAAAAGACCAAAATATATTTAACTTTTTTATCACTTATATATATTTGATTTTTTTAGCATTATTTTGACATTTAAAAAAATAATAACAAGGGCAAAATCAAAAATTTGAAGAATGAGTAATGATAAATTTGGAAGAAAAAATAAGTTTCAACATTTGTTTAAAACGCCAAAGTTCCAAAGTCTCTTACTAAGATTAGACTTTGAGCTTTCTTAATGCCGACTTTCACTTGAATGCTACTTTAAAAGTGATCACAAACGGTCCAAGATTTCAAAGGATTTTAAAGGCTGAAACCCTTTAAGAATGCAACCAAATACAATAAATGGAACAGGATACAAAATGCAAGATCAGCATCACACCCGAGTTTCGGTGGTTTTGCTTGAGATTTTAATGGATTAGTAAGTTTTGTCCAAGGAAAAACAACTTTCTTATTTCACAAATTAATAACTCCATAAATTAATTGGTAATGTTTCTCAAGTTATAATATGAAAAAATGAATAATAAAAGTAGACTGCACTATGGTTAGTAACATTTTAAAACTGAAAAAATGAAGAAAGAAATACACTAGAAGTGTTTGAACTTATGTACGACGCTCACTTTTTTTTTGGTCGCTTCTACTCTATTTTTACTCTACATTCACGCTCAAACTTTTGCCCGCTTCTCTTACACGTGGGAGTCAAAACCCACTCCGAAACTTACGCGTCCCCACCCCATCCCCGAGAATGGGGATTTGAATCCTCACCTCCCCCTTCCATGTTGAAAGGGGGCCACTGAGCAAATCCTGGTTATACAACGCTCACTTTAGTGCCATAACTTTTCGTCAACTCACTTAAGTGCCATTTAAAGAGAGAGAGAGAGAGAGAGAGAGAGAGAGAGAGATCACCTAAGTGCCAACTCTAATCCGAGTTACTGGATTTTTCAATCCCTACGTGGCTTGTCGGCCTACCCAATTAGCATATAATCTCTAAGCGACGTCGTGTAGCAAATTAAAAAGTGATCAGTGCTAGTCATTGTAAAAAAAATGATTACTTCAATAAAATGTGAACACTTCAATGCCAATCTTAATGAAAAAATGATCACTTCGTCAAAAATCTTTAAACGACGTTATATAGCAAGTTAAAAAGTGATCACTTTAATGTCAATCATTGTTTAAAAAAAATAATGATTACTATAGTGCCAATCATTAAAAAGTGATTACTTGGTCAATCTTAATGAATTACTTCAGGTCAATCTTAGTGAAAAAGTGATCACTTCGATAAAAAAATGACACCTCAAATAAAATTTTAAAGGTACGTAATTTCTCTAGCTAGAATTTTTCATCGGAGGCACTTAAGTGATTTTTTTTTCCGATTTTGGCACTTAAGTAAACTAAAAGTTATAGCACTAAAATGAGCCAGTACACAAGTTAAGACACTTCTGATATACTTCTCCCAAATTAATAACTTCATAAATTGATTGGTAATGTTTCTCAAGTTTTAATATGAAAATTGAGAAAAAGGTACTTATTAATAGCCGACAATTTTAATATGTTATAGGTGACTTTGAACAACGGAAAGTTATTTTGGACTTAGTAAATTCTAAAGTTGAATATTTAATTTTCATATAAAAAAAGTGAAATTGTCGTATTCAGTAATTAGTAATTCCTAGACTACTAAAATATAATATAGAGAAGTAAGAAATTCATGCAGATAATAATCCATAAATGTGATGTAAATTTTCAAGAAAGAGCACCTAATGGTATATATCCATATTAATATTAACATCAATATACACCGAACTTACTCTCGAAATATATCTACATGAAAATAACTTTGTACACAAGACAATAAATTTTTTATGATGCAATAACCGGCCATCGCCATTAGACTAGTCTCACGAATTCAAATCTTGCTATAGTGGGCGTGGTATGCTTGTGATCCTTTACTATGGAGGGTAGAGGGATGTCGCCGTCAAGTGGAACGCTGTCACACCGGGAGAGCTCGTTTTCCAATTTTTCCAAAAAGGGCAAAATAACCTCATTTTTTTCGGCATTTAACATAAATCTTCACGTATCATGAAAAGAAGTAATTAATCTCACAGAGCACAAAACAGGGCACTACTTATTATAAAGGAAGCAATTATCTTCAAGAGATAATTTGATTTTTCGAATGACGCGGTAATTAACTTTCCCCTCTTGCTTTCGGTTTCCTTAATCCTAATCAGACTCTTCTAAAGTTGGGTGTTATAGTACCCTGTTCTTCTTCATTTACTGTTCGCCGTTTCTTTCTAATAATGAATGAATTGCCAACTGATTATGGTACTTTTTATACAAGCTTGCCTGAAGAGAGAATCCACACCACATCAATTTCGGTCCAAATCATTTTGTCTGAACATAATTTACTAATGTCGCTACTTCTTAACGGATAGTCACGTAATTTACTGCCCAACAGATAATTTTGTTCCGCGGGACATCAATATATTAAAGTTTTAGCAGTGACCCAAAAGTACTACCGTCTGTCCATGGCAGCCATTAAAAATCAAAGACGAGTCCAAAAGAAAGCTGAGGCCAGTGACAGCTAAAATTTTGAGAAGAGCAATTGAATTGAGAAGGCAGAGAAAGCCTCTCATGGGGTGGATGCAAGTACTTCATTCCGAGGAATAAGACATACTTTATGTCTTAACTTAGGTTTAACGCGAAGAATACCCTTAATAGGGGAAAAACGTCATGAGTATTCATCCAGCATGCTCAAATTAGTTCCCCTTCAAGAAAATAACACTTGAGTTTGTTTTGTTTTACTTCAGTTTGCTGCCACCTGCTCTGGACAGCTAATGCAGGAATCCAAAGAAAAAGAATGTAAGAGTCACCGCACGTTTCGAATGTCTGACCTAACCACAATTTAACAGTAGTTTTCTCAAACGTTAGAAAACATGGTGGATGACAACAAGGAAGAGAGCGAATACCTACCGACGAGAGTTTGAATAAAAGAATGAAGCCATGCCGCTTTATATGTAGAAGTTGGGAAGTGAAAATCTAGACATTTTGATACAAAGCTTATAAAGAGAACCAAGACACTGGTCCTCACAATCAATGCGAAAAGGATTGACTAGACGGAGCGCCGCGAGGGGCCTGTGTAACATACATACATACATGATGACTCTGCAATTACATTTCTCTCCTCTAAATGTTGCAACTATCGTATCCCATGAACCATGATTTTGGCTCCACAAGTCTGGACAACTCACCGTCTTCAGCACCATAGAACTCTTTGAACTCTTCCTTCCACTGCTGGTCATCCACATTTTGGGGCTCGCCATTGTCATATTTGGCCACAGGGAAATCATCAGCAGCAGCTCCGCATGCTTCATTAGGCAGTCTAGACTCTGCTAGGAGGCGATTCACAGTCTGTATCTCAGTTTGGTGCTCTTTTTTCAAATTATCCATCTCCTGGTAAGCCTTCTTAGTTTCTTGCTCGGCCTCCATAGCTCGTTTCTGCAGCATGTTAAAAATTTACATCAGATTATCCTAACACAAATACAAAGAACATAACTTCAACTATACAAATACAATCATAACAGAACTTTTCCTTCAGCCTAAGTAAAACTTTGCACGCGCAAAAAAGAAAGCAAATTGTATTAAACAAGAACATATGCCCAATGTTTACATAAGTATATAGGACATCTTCATGTCAATAGCTCCCCCAATGAGCAGAATGTGCATATAAAAGTAATGGAAGAAGCAGATCTATTCGTCAAATGAACTCTCAAGAAAACTACATAAATCAGTGAGCAGTATAGCATGCCACTTGCACCGCCCCGATGCCACTAATGAATGGCATATGTTGATTAGCACATATGATGAAGTTCACACACCAGCCACTAACAGAAGGTGCGATATGGAGCAAAAATACTACTAAGCTTTGTAAAAGCAGGAAGTTCAGCAAGTAAAGAAAACGCAAGTCACCTGGGCTGCTGCAACAGCTTCTTCTGCTTCTTTAAGCCTCACAAGTAATTCACCTGCTGCCTGCACAGCTTCAGCAGTATCCTGCAGTTGAGATTTAAGTTCTCTGTTCTCATCCCTCATGTATCTCCTCTCTTTTTCTCTTTCCACTTTTAGAGCTGATATTTCTGTAGCAAGGGCATTTATAAACTTAGATTCAGCACCTCGCACACCAGCCTTAGCAGCTGCCTTCTTCACGTCATCTATCCCTTCCTGCATTCTTCTATGCCTTGCAAGTAACTGAATATGTTTCTCTTCAAGATCGGCATACTGTTCAAGTGTCCTTGCTTGCCCTTCCATAGCCCACCGCATTGCTTCTTCCAAATCTTCTGTGCACTTTTTCTCAGTTTCGTACTCCTGCCGCCACTTTTCGGCTTGTGACCTGCTAGCTTCGAGCTCCATCCTCAACTCTTCAGTGAGTGATATCCATTTGCTCTCTGCTTCAGTCCAACGCTTTCTCTCTTGTTCGAATTTCTCTTTGGCACTTTCTTCAATGGACTCTGGGACTGTGCTTAACGATGGAGCTGGACTGGGTCCACATGGATAATCCAATAGCAGTGGCGGACTGCGTTTTGTACCCAATGAAGTGGAAGCATCCATATAATACTGGAGCTGGCTTCTTAAGTCTTGAATCTCTTCCAGCAGTACTTTTTCCCCATTATTAAAGAAGTTTTGATATTGCTCCAGTTCATCTTGCAGTCTTTTTAGTTCGATCTTTGACTGTAAAACTTCAGGATGGTTTTCATATTTCTCCTTCAGAAGCTGAAACAAAGAAAAGAACTTACACTCCGTCATCACATCGACTCCATAATATATGTACAAATACTTTAGAGCAAAACTGTACCTTGTACTCGTGATTAAGAGAGGCAAATTCCTCCCCCATAAACTCTTCAGTTGGCATCACACCGTCCATAAGGCTCTCGAGTCTAAGTATTTTATCCTCTCTTGTCTGTGCTATTATAGCATTGCATTCTCTTTCATGTTTGAATTGTTGTACCTGTTAAAGATTTCCCAAAATGGTCAAACTTTTATCTGTTACTGAGTCAAGTCTCTGAAAGGCATGTTTAGCAAACCTACCAAGCGGTTAAGCTGCATTATCTCTGCTGCTTGTTTCCCACAATATTCTTCCAGTGCCATTTCCTCCTGAAAGCTCCTGTCAAAACTTTTTCCACTGCCTATATGACATATGAGAGATCGATGTCACCATTGCTTCTATGATACAGATTAGTCAGGTATGGGGAAAATAGTTCGAATTTGCAGCCTTTTAGGCTTACCTTGGGAACTTGCTTCTTTGATTTCTCGCTGGACTCTGACCCACCGACTGGCACTATCTGCAGGTTGCCCCCATCGACATCTTTAACATCCGTCTGTGTTCTGGTTCTGCAATTACTGCACAAGTAATCCATTGGAGCTTCGACAACCATCGGGTTGTCTTCCAATGAAACTTGCACTCCAGTGTCAACTTTGATAACGGGAAAAATTGACTTAGATTCTGCAGGTTTATATGAAAATCTGAATGATGACCTTCTCAGAGCTGAACTCTTGCGTTCCATTATTTCAAGACCGCGTTGGAGGCTTGCTGCCAAGTGTTCAGTAGGTACAAGGTAGTTACTGCTCCTCTGTGTAGGCAGGTGATGTGATGAGCTCTTATTTAATGATTTCGGAGAAGAAATGCGCAGACCAGCTTGCTCTATGGAAGAGTCATTTTCCAAATTCTTCTGTGATGCAGTCAACATGGACGAAGTCCTGAGACTTTTTCGGCTTGTGTTGGTGACTCTAGGGGAAACACTTGGAGTTGGAGACTTAAGAGGGGATGTCTCGCTAACAGTGACATTAAGGCCAGATAGGGTGAGACAATCTGTTGAACTGTTCAAAGAAACAGCCGGTGCTTCTCCATCATCCATTTTGACATCCAAAGAGTCTGATTTTTCTCCCTCAAATAAATGCTTGGAGGAGGTGCCATCTGAGGTTTCTACAATAGGATCTCCAAGGTTTTCCACATCAGGTTGTTCAGAAACACCTTCCATATCTCCGCAACTAGATGACCGCAAACCCACTTGATGACAGAGCCTCTCAACTGCCTCTTCATCTATTTCCATCTCCTCATCACTATCATCGTCAGCATGAGGTAATGTCATTGGGTGGTGGAGACTCAAGTTAAGAAGGTGCAAACTCCTCCTAACGTCCTTTCCCGTTAAGTAATGTTTTGAGTCACTTGGGTTATTTCCATTTGCTTTCATTCGAAGTAGCTCATCCTGCAGATCATAGAAAGGTAAGATCTCTAATAAATTTGTGACTGCTGCTAGAAAAACAAGCAGGCAAGAACAGCAGGGAACATATACCTTTAATTGCCTTATCACCTCGCGCAAAAATTTCACATCCTCCCGCATTACTTCATTCACGACTGCTTTATTTTTTATGGACTTTGCACGCTGTGCAAATCTCAAGGTACTAAATGTCTCGCTCTTGCAGCTGTAATGTATATATCCAAGTAAAGATCCATATCAAGAAAAGAGAATAATTTTCTTGTTCTGTTAAAGTGCTCAGAGAACTACCTTGGTGCAGGAGATATAGCGCAGACCATTGCTAGCTTTGCATTTCCACCAAGAGATTCCTGCAACAAGAATGTCAACTTGGAGTCTCTGTAAGGAATATGCCTTTGCTTCCCAGTTTGCGAAATTTCAGCAAGAATGTATATCAAATTTCTGCATTGCTCAAAAGTAACTTAATTAGTAAAGCATTAAGAATGTCTGCATCCTACAAAAAAGAGCATTCACACTATCAGGTGATACTCTTGTATGCAAACAAATGACTAAGCAAGCACACTATGCAAAATACATATAAAAGGTGCCTGTAACTGAGAAAACATGTTAAACCATAAATTACCTTTTGATTGAGACTTGCATAAGGTAATGGAAGCTTGCAAAAGACTCCATGTGAATGCAAGAAAACTAACAAATGGTACTTCTGATAAAATTATTTAGGGAAGAAATTAAGCCAATATAGGCAACAGCCTTGTCAAATGCCACTCAACTCCAATTTCCTAAGTAAAAAGCTAAAAAAAGAAAATGCTATTGTACTTTAGACATGCCTAAATCCTAGTAACAATAGTAATGTCGTCAACTTAACTGATGAAATCTTAAGAATCACTGTCGATGCCAATAAATAAGATGAAAAGTTTAGATGTCTTTGCTTCTGAGATAGGTTTTCTTGAACATAATATCCTTGGCAAATTTAAAAATACCGTCTTTCTATTCTTTCATTGGAGTTATCCCCATGCAATAATTCTAGGGCCCAAATTCCTAACCTCCTACATGTTCCTCAACATTATACTTCTAACTTTTTTGCAGATTAGTAAACCAAACCACCAGCAGTACTCCTGTTCAAGCTTTTTTCAAATCATCTAAAATTAATCAGTGATTCAGGATTTCACAAAAGATAAACTTGCATTAGGGGAATCATCACAATCAAAGAGAAATGGCCCATACCCAAGCTGTGAGAGTGACCGATTTATATTCCCAGCTTCCTTTAATCGATCTCCTGCAGCTCCTGTTATCTTCTGCCTTTCCGATCCAGCCAGATCAACAAGATTAATTCTACTTGTTTTGAAACTGCTCATTCCATCAGCCATGCTCTATAATCAAGAAGAGATAAACTTTTAGAGAAAAGTCAGAGCCCCCCCCACAATTTGACAGTACTTGTCAACGTTGGCAATTGCTTCGTTTTAAAGCCGCTTACTCTTTAAGCCATGCTTTGCAATCAAGAGGAGACAAACATTTAAAGAAAAGTCATGGCACTACAATTTTCTAGCACATCTAAACTCTTTCTGTTTACCTTGCATCGGGACTCAATTATGCAAGTAAACACACTGTGAGCGAGAACTCTCTGCATTTATGCTGGTAGCACCCGTTCTCCTGTTTGACAATCCCTGCATCAGTAGCGGTAGCTTAGGAGATTATGCTGGACATTTCTATATCACAACCTTTTTTCTATATCAAAGTGCATTCACCTTAAACTTCTTCCCCAAAAATCACTATGCATGCGTTTCTTAGTTTTATCTCGGAGAAACAGAACAGCCATAAATGACAGCAACAGAGCAATAGCTCTAAAAGTCAAACTTGGAAAATTCTTTCAATTTTTTTGTGTAGGAAAAGACACAGAAACAGAATTGCAAAAACAAGCAAGCTTAGAAAACTTCTTTAGAATTCTGACTCAGTTTCTTTAATCTATTGCCGGGATGTATGGTTGCACAATTTAATGGTATGATGTCAGGAATCAACCTTAGATTACCAATTCCGATCCAGACATTTGAGGGAGCCACAACTTTCTCGTAAGCACACCAAACTACTAGCACTTGTCAGTTTTCACTCAAATTTAGAATGAAGGGGATTTTCAGTGGAAAGTGAAAAGATGTATTTTGAAGGAAACCCTTCAGCAATCAGTGTGGCCACAATTACCAAAAGTTCTTTCATTAAGTATACAAGCACATTTTCCACATTAGTGGCGAAATAAGTTATAGAGGTGTTATGCTGATAAATAACACAATTAATTACCCACTTTCCCCCAAAAAATAAGAGTTCGATAATCAAGACATTTGAATGTCTAGGTCCATGCCAGTCAGATATATAGCTTTCAGAAATCAAGACATTTCTATGTTGAACAGTACATGCTAGTCAAATACTACACTATCACCAAAATCCAAAATGGTGCATATAGGCATATTAGTAGGCAACAAGACAATCACTGTCCAATGGAGAAATGAGTAACACATTAAAATAGTCCATCAACATTACTGATTTAAACTCTACATGATGTCAAAATTATCAACACACCATCAAGGGGACCAAAAGGAAGTTAAGGGAAGTCTAGTACAATGAACTAAACAATTGTTCAAGCTGACTGGATGAACTTAAATCCTGTTGCAACTGCAAGACCAAAGGGCATGTTGTAAATGTAGATCAATGGATGACCAAGACAGTTCATCACAATATTCCAAGTAACACATAAAAATCTGATTACCTACCTTAATATAATGTAGAAACTTTTATGAGGATTATCCCCAGATGACTAAAAATATATTAAAATAGAAGTTCTTAGATGCAATGCCAATAATAAAATCTGTACTAACTCAACAAGATTCTAAATTCATACCCGCAACAAGAGTTGGTTCACATCCTTCATAGTGCACACAATTTCCTCGGTCAGGTTTTCGACGTATACACCAGTTTTGACATCTTCTCTTATCTGGGTTAGGAAAATAGTCGTGAGACTTTACGTTGATTTCTTATATAATAGGGTTACAGAGGTTATACTAAATTTCAGTAATCATACCTGAAGATTTCTCTGATTGGGATCCAGTAAATCAGTTATCTGTTCATTGTATATCTACAAATATGAAATGTTGAGTGATGAGATATGGTAAACCGGTGCCACATGGTATAAGAAACTTAAATATAAAGTAATTAAAAAAAAAAAACCTCAAGAAATGAACAGCGACATTGATATTTGAGCTGTTTGTCAGCATGCTTAATTTGTTCCTGCACACAAAGGAACACTTCGCACTATTATGGTGCTCAGCATAAGGGAAATGCCTTAAAAATGTACCACACAGAAGCAATTTTTACCTCATTTATACGGGTAAAGAGGCACTCAAGAATACGAGGAGTTAAGCCCTGTTGGCTCGACAACTTATCTTCCAATAATGCTTGTGTTGGACCCCACATTGTGTAAGTTTTCCCACTTCCAGTCTACCACAACAGATATGCAACAGTTAGTAACATAAACAGGATCATATGTGATTACAAACAGATCAGAAATGTAGATCAAGTACCTGGCCATAAGCAAATATGGAACTATTGAATCCGGCCAAGCAATTTTCGACGAGAGGCGCCTACGAGCTCAAAAATATCGAGCTGCAATAAGAGGACGCAAACTGATGTTTTAGTCCATTTCTCGGGCAACAACGGATCTTAAATTGGTTGAGATCAGCTAGAAGTACCTGCGATGCCTCTGGGTCAGCCACAGCATCAAATGTGAATGTTTGACCATTTATAGTAACAGCGTCATTGGACACGTTTTCCACTATCATATCTCCCTCTTCTTCATCATTCTTGTGTGGCCGCATCCTCACCAATACCTGACCGTCATGTTAAATCAGCAGAAGAATGTCTTAGCAAAGTAGTGCTTCATTGAAATGCAAGAATGAATCAATTAGAGGTTAAATCTAGTTCGAGTTTGACATTATCTAACCAAGTTTCCCTTCATTTCCGGCAATCAATCGCCGCGCAGCACGAAAAACGAAGCGAGATCGGCAGAGCTACAAAGACCTAATTTACCTTCACGCCGGAATCGGAAGCTCCAGCTAGGGCGTTCTCCGCGATCGTCTCCATGCTGAGCTTCCGCTTCAGCGGATTCGACGAGGGCGGCCGCGGGGGCAGCGGACACCTCGCCTTCGCCGACGCCGACGCCGACGCCGACGCGGCCCCGGCGGCCGGCGAGGCCTTCCTGTCGGAGCCCATGGAGTTCGGATCCGGCGGCGGGGTGTTCTCCTTGCACCGGCTCTGCTTCTTGGACGACGGCTTGCCCTTCGGCGGCGGCGAATCGTAGGCGGGCGGCGGCGTCTGCGCTTCCCTGAACACGGAGGCCGCGCCCTTGGGCAACATGAAGTGCTTCATCGTCGAAGCGCAAGAGAGAGATGCAGAGAGAGATGTAGAGAGAGAGAGAGAGTGGAGAGCTAGGGTTTGAAGAGGGAGACAAGGCAGCGAGAGAAGAGGAGAGAGAGAGAGAGAGAGAGAGAGAGGAGAGAGAGAGATGGGATGTAGCCGTTGGAGAGCGATTTTGAAATTCGGGGGAGGAGTTCTGGTGGAAGAAGATGATGAAGTGACGTCGCACGTGCCAGTCCCTTCCCCATAAGCGTGCGAGCTGCTGCTTCTTGGATCTGGAGCGTTGTGGATTTTAAAAATTATTATAAATTTTAACAGCTATATTTATTTTTTAAAATATATATATGAATGAAAGCTTTAGGAATATAAATAAGACTATTGATTATTTCGCAACCTCTCGAATCTACAGTTCGAACTCGTTAAAGTTAAGGTGCGGAATTAACTTTCTTTCCATGATAATTTTTTTTTGTAATTTTTATGTTAAGGACTGCTTATTTAAAATTCAAGAGAAAAAAAAAGTGAAAATTGCACCACGCCGGCTAGAGTTGTTGCGATTCCAACTTGAGACCACAAAGTGCTCCATGAGCCTCCATATGGTTGGGAAACAGGACTTAGTCGAACCGTTCAATTGAACCAGCACACTCAGAAAAATCAGAGGAGTAGAAAAGTATATCAAAGTCATTTTGGAATGGAGTCGAAAAAACCAAAACCGAAAGACCGTAATGAAGCTCTATGCTCCCATCTATTTATAGAGATTTTTAGTTCATGTACAGAAGAGATACATGAATTAAATAGACGCGTGTATCCACGAAATTCATGAATCAAAAGATATATGAATTCAAGAGATTCATGAATCTAGAGATACATGAATTCAAGAGATTCGTGAACTCTATAAATACATGAACTAAAAGATACATGAATCTAGGAAATTCATGAATTCAATAGATACGTGAACGGAAAAGTTTAAGAAATTCGTGGATCTAAAAGAGATACGTGAATAGAAAAGACGTATCTTAATTTATTGGCATCCGTTGATCCATTAACCATAATTATATCCATAATTATAACAATCCCCCCACATTAATGGATCAACAAAACATTTTTGACTCGAAGGAACCTGAGCATACCTGTTGAAATACACTGCATCAAGATAGGTAGCTTTCGCTTTGAACCGTATTTAGTGAAGGCCTATCGGACTTACTTAACTAGTCAATGGACTAAGCCTTGAATCGCCAGTTGTTTGTGTAAGCCTAGACAATAAACCTCAAACAGAGTATTTCCAATTCAAGATTGGTTCTCGGTTGTGTTCATTCTTTCGGCCCTGAACCTCTCAGGATTCATGCCTACTTTAGAAAATCTAGCCTTTAAAGATTTTCATAAAGTCAGCGAGCTCCACGCATATAGGTGCATTCCTATTGAAGATATCCTACCATATCTTACTTGGATATTACATTTCAAGTTATAGGAATCATTAAATGCATAGCATACCCTTAATAACGCTGTAGGAAAGCATTGTTGCATCATAGGAATGGGAGACAATGCTTACACTAGAGTTTCCAAAATTTGCGTTGTCCTATTGAACCTAGTCCATAGGATCCCAATCGCATAGGTTAGGTTTCCACCTTGGAATATCTTTATTGGGTTAAGGCTCTTAAACCCATTCCCCTCGATGCGCAATTCATCTACTCTCTTGACAAACCTTTTGTCAGTAGATCCGCAATATTTTCCTTTGACTTTACAAAGTCTAAAGAAATGATTCAATTTGAGAACAACTGCTTACGGTATTGTGTCTATAATGAATGCGTCTAGAATTACTATTATAAATCACATTATGCACCCCCACACGGTATTGTAGGATGGTAACTTTTCACTCCATAACTTGTATGGAGTTTTACCTAGCCTTTTGTGGGGTATTTTATTAAGGATAAAATTTGCAGTTAAAACTGCCTCCCCCCACAAGTTTTGAGGTAAATATGAACTCAAAAGCATGGCGTTAGCCATATCCTTTAGTGTCTTGTTCAATTGTTCAGCAACTCCATTTTGTTGTGGAGTATAAGGTGCGGTCGTTTGAAGAATTATTCCAAAATAAGCACAAAACTCTTTGAAATTGATTGAACTGTATTCTCCTCCTTTATCGGACCTAAGTACTTTAATTCGTTTATCAAGTTGGTTTTCAACTTTATTTTTATACTTTGGCAAACATGCTCATAGTCTTATCTTTGCTAGTTAGTAAATAAACATAGCAAAATCTAGTATAGTCATCCACAAAATTTAATGAAGTACTTTCCACCTCTACTTTCTACAAATTTTAAATAACATAGATCACTATGGATTGATTGTAGAGGTTCACTTATTCTTTCAATAGATTGAAAGGTTTCTTGGCAAACTTGGCCTCAACACAAGTCTCATACTTGTAACGAGCATCCAACTCAAATCTTGAAATTAATCCCAAGTTTGCTATTTTCTTCATTGTACCATAGTTTACATGTCCTAATCTACCATACCATAGATAATGAGCCATAACAGTCCTAATCTACCGAGCGTAAGTAAGTCCTCGAACTCACAATCTCTGGTTCGTAGGAGTAAAGTAAATCTCTTATTACTTTACTTAGGTTTCTAATCGACCCACCAAAAATAGATTAGTGGCGACTCCTAATTTAAAATCATTTACATGTTAAGAATTTCAACCTAAGTCGCGAATTGATATGGGCTTGGGAGAGCCTAAGTTAAGTCTAAACTTAACAATCCATTAGCCAAACCCTAGGTGGTTCATACCTGAAAATTTGGTCGCGACATGCTCCAAGATTTCTTTTCTTCCCCGTGAAAGATATTGGGTAAGCACCACTTTCGATTTTCCTTTTGTGCAAACTTGTTAAGAGGGTTGTCCATATTTTTTTTAATTTTTTTTTTTATAAATGATCGATCCGGTCCGGTTGATCCGGTTCCCACCCTAAAACCGAGAATCAGACCGTTCAGTCATCCGTTCCAAAAATAGGAACTGGGGACTAGACTGGGACTCCTAGAGCCGCCTAGAATCAGCTAGTTCGATTCGATCTGGGCGATTCCCAATCTAGGCGGTTTCCATTGCATGCCTTGAGGAGGGCAAGATGGTGAGAGAGTGAGTGCTTGCCATGAAGGAAGAAGCCCAGCTGCTCGAGCCTTGGTAGGTCGTTTCGTCGGCGTTGGCTGGACTTATTGAGTTGTGGAAGCGCTAATGAAATACCTTGGATTTTGTAGGTCATCTCGGTCGGCTGTTCGTTGATGAATTTTTTTGTTGTCTTTTTGGGTTTGCAATAATCGAGGGAGGCGAATCGACACGCATTACGAACAAAGTAGCCTGTGCTTTAATTCTCCACATGCAAACAAAATCCTTTATTTTCTGAATGAAATAAAATCTCTCTTGAATTCGTTCTCTCGTTTTGGATTATCTATCTCCATTTTCAGGTGGTTTTGCCGACAACGATGTATCATTAGGAAATAATCTGAGCTACGCGATTTCGATATAGCACCGGTTACGACACCTTTAAAATTATGATAATTTTTGAAAAATATCTCATTCAACTTTAAAGTGCAGCTGCATTTTAAAACAATATATTAAGAATACATCATTCACGGACATTTGTGGAAATTAGGGTGTGCAACTGGACCGGGTATACCCGAGAACCGGACTAGCCCACCCGAAAAACAAAATCAGGAATCAGTTGCCGTTGAAACCAGTTCCCAAAATTCGAAACCGGTTTAAACCGGTCCAAGAATCAAGTCCGATTAATTACCCACCTAGGAACCGGTTCCCGAACCAGTTTCGGAACTATGGGTCCAAAACCCTATTTTTTTCCCTTATTTCTATTTTTACTCTCGCAATCACACAACATTTTTTCTCTTGGCTCTCTCAAATACACATGGCACTCCTCCTTCGTTGTTCCTCTTCCTCACTTACTTCCCTCCCTCATCGACTCCCTCTTGCACCATTCGATGGATAGACAATGTTCGTCGTTGCTAAATTCTTGTGTACCACGTGGATTGGCTCGCCTAATTTCACTTTTTTAGGAGGATTTATGTCTTATGATTTTATTTATTATAATTAGCCCTGTGAATCCTTAATTTTTTCGTTTATTCAAAAAGTTCATGTATTTATTTATTATAAATGCTTAATGTTTCGATACAAATTAGGAGGATTACATTATTTTCTTACGTATTAATATAAAATTTGAAGTTGTATAGGATATTGGGAGATTACAAAATATGTTCCAATGGAAATAGGGTTAACCTTAGAACCGGACTGGAAAAATAGGGTGGGTCGGGTATAGGGTCAATACAAATAAAGTCCAAGTACAAGGTCCATAAAAGGGAATCGGTTATAACAATCGGTCGAACAAGGTCCGCGTCTGACCCTACCCACCCCGGACCCAATCACCCCTAGTGGAAATAGTTAACTAACGTAGACAACATTGGAATATGACGTGGATAAAACTTAGCCAACTAAACAGCCATGTGGATGTTCATATTGGAAAAACTTTATCCATGTCCCATCACAAATTTTGCAATGACACCTTGGCTGGATTTACTATATGGATTTATTTAAAAAAAAAGCACGTTAAAATACAATGACTAAATTTATCTTTTTTAGAAAAGAAATTTATTTTGTCTCACAAACTAATCTGTACTTTTAAAAATACTGGCATGCATTTGATGTTCCTTTTACTTCCCCAAATTTTGAATTTTTTTTAGTAAAATCAAATTATCATCCACATTACGAAGACAACAAAAATCATACTTGCAAATGTACATGGTTATTCACCCACAAGCACATATAAAAAAAAAATTGAGTAAAAAATCAATATTTGTGCACCTCAAATTTGGACAAAAGAATTTGAAAGTAAATCCAAATATACTTCTAACATTTACTCAACGGCAAGGTTTAAGTATAAGAAAACTCACGTACACATTGGCGTAATACATTTTTATTGGATGTTGACATGCATCTTTTTTATATGAATAGTCGTTTGAGAACTTGATCGTATTGCCTTGCCAAACAATGTTACAATCAAAATTTCAATACCTCATATTATTTTTCCAGTGGTTCATTCGAAATTGCAGTAATCAAAGGTTTGAAGAGTTGTTATTCATTCTTCGCAATCGTTTATGTTTGAAGAACTGATATTCATAGCCTCCTCAAGCCACCCCTTGCCGTCCCTAACGTGCCGACCTTGAACTTAAGACTGGTAATGGTCATTGCCTCAAATCTTGTCCTGGTCAAAGTTGGGGGTTTTCGATTCGGAAGAGACGCAATCTAAAGATCCTTAAAAGTGATGAGGGTTTTTGATACATAAGAGTAAACTTGAAGTTACTTTCTACAATTATTTCTTTTGTAAAAGATATAGGGGGGTCAAGTCCAACTTTTCGCTTTTCTTTTTCTTAATTGACATCTTGCATTTGATATAATTTGAATTTTTTATTCATAAAATCAAAACTTGTCATGGTATATAACTAATGGCACGTAAATTAGCGCAAATGTTTTTTTTTCATAGTATTTTGGCATTTTAATAATATTTCGATTTTGATGGGAAAGAAATAATTTTTTTTTTTTTTTGCTTTTGATAATGGCGAAAAGAAAAGTAGGCCCTAGAATATTCGTTGCGTGCTATTGTTTCAGCTTTACCGAGACGCACGTGCACTACCTAACCAGTAGGTGATACTACCAAACCAGTCCATTGTATACTAATGCATCACAACGACTTATGAACGAGAATCGCCATTTTCAATAATATTGGGAAAATCTTAAATGAAAATTTTTAGCTTCCAAACTTCAATATGATTTTGGTTGATAGTGATTGACCATGTCAAGTAATGGGCGTCCTTAGAGATTAGATAAATATGTACATATAAATTACGTTACAAATTACTTGTTCAATCCTATTGTAATTATCATTAATGTATTAATAAACTCGTATCTTAAAATATTGGGATTGGTTTTTTTTTTATAGCATTTTCTATAGATAATTTTATGTTATTTCTATGTTTACTTGACACATGCCAATCTCAAGGCTGTTGATATGGATAATTTTTTTATAATATTTTAATATTTATTTTGATATTTGTATTTGTATTTGTATTTGTATTTCTTTTTCTTTCTTAATTCTTCACTCTCTTGTTCTTCTAGTCGGTTGTCGCTTGTCGGCTCTGGGTACAAGTCGGCGACCTACTAGAGAAAGAAGAAAGTGAATAAAGAACGAAAGAAAAAATTAAAAAAATATTAAAACATTATAAAAAAATTATTTATGTCGGCGTTGATGACGTTATGTGAAACAGTTGGCATCCAAATCGCCGATCAACCTGTCGGCCATATAAATTTGGGCATTTGGCATCTCTTAAAAAAATTTAAATAATTCCGAACATTATTGATAACCAAGACCAAATCACATTTATAGATCTACAACATTTTTGTGCGAGAAGTTAAAAAAGGTCGATTCTATTATTCTTATTGACGTCATACTGGTTAGGTTGCTCTTTATCAACCCACTTTCTTGGGAACTAAGGCCTTGTTTGGTAACCATCCAAACATGGTCAAATTCGATTTTTTTTCCTCATAATCCAGTTTGGGCCCAGAATTCGTTTGGTAAAATTTTTGTTTCTGAGAACAGATTGGGATTAGAATCAAGAATAATAAAAAAAAATGTGATTCTTGTTCCAGAATCAGAATTGAAATCAAAACTCTTCTTCTTTTCTTTTCTTCTTCTTCATCAATCGCTATCCTGCGACCATTGCCTGCCGCCGCCCATCGCCGCCGGTCGCCGTCGTCCGTCACCATTAGTCGCCAACAACTAGTCCGACGAGCTTCGCGGAGGCAAGCCCACACTGGTGAGTCTTGCGATGCCCAACCCTGTTGATGGCTAGGTGGGCCTCATCCAGCCCTGGTGAGGCCCGCTTGGCCATCGGCGAGGCTCGCCCAGCCCTGCCGGTGGCCAGCAAGCTCGGCCGGCGTTGCGAGGCTCGCCGGACGAGGGGTGGCTCGGCCAAGGGCCGGCGACGCTCGGGTGAAGTCGTATGCCTAAAGAAGAAGAAGAATAGGAGAAAAAAGAAAAAAAAGGAAAAAAAGAAACAAAAAGTAAAGAAAAAAAGGAAAATTTATAAAAATTATTTAAAAATTAAAAGAAGTTGATTTGAAATAGAATCAATGAACACGATATCAAATGCAATTTTATTCCATAATAAAAAATTTTGTATAGTTATCAAACGCGTTTTACTCTAATCAGTTCCCGATAATAGAATAAAACATAATCATTTCTGATCAAAATTTGTTTCGGGAGTAGAATCGTTACAAATGCGCATAAGAGTTAACCTATGGCCAACAAAAGAAGGAGAGCGGTTGATCGAGCACGATCAATGCTTTTACAATGAGTTAATAGATCATCATGTTATGGATCAATATTGTCTTAACAAATAATTATTAATGGGGCTCCCCATAACGCCTACATCAGCGATAAAAAAAATGACTTTAGTCTATATGATCTGGAGCAGAGGAGGCGACGATGGTGGATCTCCAGATTGTCTGACATGGCTGGACTCGCAGCCAAGAGAGAGCGTAGTGTTCTTGTGTTTCGGGAGCTTGGGCGTCTTCTCGGTGGAACAGCTGCAGGAAATAGCGACGGGGCTGGAAAGGAGCTGTCAACGGTTCTTGTGGGTGGTCCGTAACCCATCAGAGGACAAGAACCAAAAGGCCTCCATGTTTGCGATGCCCGCCCCAGACTTGGACTCGTTGCTTCCAGAGGGCTTTTTGCAACGTACCCAAGAGAGGGGGCTCGTGATCAAGAAATGGGCCCCGCAGGTGGCCGTGTTGAGCCACCCGTCGGTGGGCGGGTTCGTGACTCGCTGTGGGTGGAACTCAGTCCTTGAGGCAGTGTGTGCAGGCATACCGATGCTGGCGTGGCCGCTCTATGCGGAGCAGCGGCACAACAGGGTGCTGCTAGTGCGGGAGATGAGGATCGCCCTACCGGTGGACGAGTCAGAGGACGGGTCCGTGTGGTCGGAGGAGGTGGAGAAGCGAGTCAGAGAATTGATGGAGAGTGAGGAGGGCAAGAAGGTGAGAGAACGAACGCTTGCCATGAAGGAAGAAGCTAACGCTGCTCTGAGCCCCGGTGGGTCGTCTCAGTTGGCGTTGGCCGGACTCGACGAGTCGTGGAAGCGCGAGTGAAACGCGCCGTACTCATTGACTCGTTCGGCCGTCCGCTGATGATATTTTCTTGTCGTCTTCTAGGTAGGCAAGATTCGAGGGAGGCGAAAGGACGGACGTCACAGGCGAAATGGCGTGTTCTTTCTATGCATCGGTTTTATCAGTAAACGTAAGCAGAACGTGCACATGGTCGAGTTTTGTCTTGTATGCTGCGCTTTGATTCCCCCCGTGCAAATAAAGTCCTTTGTTTTATGGGTGAAATAAAATCTCTCTTGGACTGTACACTCCGAATCGTTCTCTCCCTCTGCGTTACCTATCTTAATTTTTGGCGGATTAGCAGACCCCAATGGCACAAAATCTTGGTACCAAGGTTGCAGTTTGAGGAATCATTTCATTCGGCTATGAAGCGCTCTTACTGTAGAACAACCCAGTTACCCATTCGTCGGCAGCACCTCAGGACATGTTCTGGTTATTTTCTTTTCGGCCATAGACATAGACAACCCATGAACTGTTAAATATACAGGTTGTCGTATTCGAAGGGTCTACATCGGACGAAATTGCCTACGTAATCTCTCTATGCACAGGCACGCGGGGAGGAGGACGGTGTTGCAGGCAGATTCCAGCATCGGGAGTCTTTAATCTCCATCAACTACATCCATAGCCCAATATATGTGCAATGCCATTTTCAATTATGAAAGTTACTTTCATGATAATGAAATTGGCAATAAAAACATGTATAGCTATTTTCAATATTAAAAGTTACTTTCACGATTATGACATTTGACAAAATCTTAAATCACGTTATTTATTTTTTTAACTTACATAGCGATTCACTACTGAAATAGTCAAAAATCAATTTAAGAGCGTCTTTAGAGATTAGATAAATATACATATCAATTGCTTTACAAGTCACACATTTGATCATATTATATGTATCATTAACGTATTAATAAACCCATAAGTTAAAATTAGGGCTAAGCATCGGTTCAAAGTCAACCTTAGACCAACCCTGGATCAGCCCAACTGAGCTAGTCCTAATCTGGTTCTCATGGAGACTACATCAATCCTTAGTCCTAGGATCCCCGAACCTTGTACTGTGCATATTAATCCTATGTCCTGGAAATTTAGAATTAGTCCAACTCGGACTAACCCTGTATATATTTTATAATATAATAGATATATATCAAGTATAATATATATTAGATATATTATATACTTTTGTCTATTCTAAATTCTAACACCTCTTGCTTTGTCCTCTTCACGGTTCAGTTTGTCACATAAATTAAAAAGTAAAAAGAGACCGAGCCCTAATTCAACCAAAATAAAAAAATAAAAACCCTCTTTGCTCACCTTGATCTCGCTCGCCTACTCGCCTTGATTCGCTCACCTCTATCCACTTGCCTCTAGTCTCTTTTCACTCACCTCATGTGTTAATTTTTATGGTTTGTTTCTTTTAGCAAGTATGAAATTTATGTTGTTATCTTTTCTTATATTTATGTTTGATATGTGATTGTGTTCTTAATTTGGTTACTCAATGTCGCATTATTTATGGATATATAATTTGCAATAGTACAATTTTTTTAAGGAATAATTAAAAGTGAAATAAAAAAATAATCAATTAGTATAGATCCATAGGATCAGTCCGTACTCAGTCCTAAGCTCAAAAGGGTTGGTCCTTGGTTTCAAAAATTGAGGATTAATACTATGCACGTTGGTCCCTATGTTAAGTTCTGGATTGGCCTAATCCGGATCGTGCTCACTCTTACTTAAAATATTACAATTAATTTTTTTATTGTGTTTTCTCTGAACAGTTTCCTATCGTTTTCTTTTTCTACCAAACTTGAGCATAATGAAATCTAAGGAAATACTCAAATTGAAGCAAAATTAGTTGCGCGCAAAAGAAAGGGGAACAAAGTAAAGAAAAAAGAAGCATGCAGTGTTCCAATAATCCTTTGTGTTTTCTCTCTCACCTAACTCGACTCCACGGATTTTCGTATGTCTTATAATCACCATTGGAAATTTCTCGGCCCTCGGTTAAACGAGCTGCAATGTTAACGTAATGCCCATAAAAATAATTTGCGTCCGTACAATCAATGATCAAAAGAATAGACAGTGCTGAATTTCCACGTTTGGCATCTCCAGACTCTAGCTTAACACAAATAAAAATTATAAATCTTCATATATCCCAGACATTATTGATAATTTAGACCAAAAGACATGTAAAAATAGAGAATTGCTATATGCACATGTACTTTATATATAATTTCATTTATTGAAAGATTTAATAGTGTGGAATTGAGTTTTCAAAGAAGTCAATTACATGGTGTTTTTCCGATGGTGTTTTCAAATAAGGGGCAATGCTCATATTGTAATTTTAGCTAATCAAGAAGGAGGCATTTAAAATAGCGAATACGCTAATTGTGCCTTCATTCCTCATTGTCAAGGATTAGGGATTGCTCCGGATCCTTCCTCTAAGAATGCCCAAATGCTACAGTCGCCTAGTCGGATTAGCTGTGTTGCTCAAACAAGCTTTTGTTATTGTGCTTGTGACCAGATCTACGACATTATTGTGCTAAAAGTCGAGAAATGCCAGTTCTGTCTTACGTAAGGATGTGGCACAGGCTTAGCTGCTCTTTGTCAAACCATTCCTTTTGGGACCAAGAATCAAACCCATCGGCGGTCCAAAGAAAGGAAACTGGTTGATAGAGCACAATCAATGCTTCTTAAAATGCCCTCTCCAAAGTTGAGTAGAAGTCCCACTAATTTAAGAACGGACCTTGCAACTATAACCATACAGTTGTTTACTATAAATAACGGTGCTATAATGACCACAAATTCCCATTTGTGAGGATTTGGCAATAAGAGTTAGGGAAATTTAGAGAAAGTTTTTGAAGACCATAACTACAGTAATATAGAAAAGCAAATTGTGGTATCATTATTTTATCATGAAATGACAAGATTTTGGAAAATTGAATTTGGAAATTTTTTTATAGTTCTTTTTTTTTTTGTCATATTATAGTTATGTTTAATGGCATGACAAATATTTTCCAGTATATTGCTTCAAACCAAATCCCAAAAGAAAAAAAGAAGAAGCATAGATTGCACATTGGACAAAAGTATTCTCACTTTTAACAGATCCAAAGAAAAAATGAATTACTTAGAGGATAGAATAATCTACCATTGAATTTTCCATCTACAAATTGATAAATTCGCTAAAAAAACGTCAATTTGGAATAATAACTTTTGGTTAGGGAGCAAAGGAACTTGATTCACAAGTCTTAGTTCTTTCAATTTGGACAAATATTTTTTTTTTATTTTCTCATTAAAACAGACAAGTTCTTAATTGAAAAAACTACAAGTGTGAAAATTTTTTTGTATTGATGCTGTTAGTAATTCTACTTTTATTTTCTCTCGATATAAAAATGTTTCAATCGTTTTTTGTACTTAATAAAAAAAAAGAAAATCTAACACTGATAATGTTAATACGTTTATTTTTATTCTGTTATTTTTATTTTGGCTGATTTTTTTTTTCTATTACAAGAAATCTCAGTCGATGGGCTATAAAACCCAAGTGGGATTCATGATTTTTCCAGAGAGTCAGGTATTCTCTAGTAAAATATGTGATGTACACGACTGTCCTCCTTTCATTTCCCTTTATAAAACAGTTACAACGAAATGATTGAATGAATGAAGCATCTAGTGAAATGCCAGCCCAAACCAATGAGAAGCTATTGTACATATAGTCTATAGAACATGCTGGGGATCAATATCATCTTAACAATTGATTTTATATGGGTCTCTCCCGTGGACATGCATTATCAATGATTGGAATGAGTTAGTCTACATTATCTTTGTAGACTAAAAAAAAAAAAAGAGCAATATTATCACCTCCTCACACTAATCAATCATCAATTTCTCATGATTGTGTCGGCCATTAACAGACGAATCTGACCAAAGTTGATAAGACGTCGATCTCGAGAAGATTACTTGTTAACCAGAACAAAAAGAAACAAACAAATCTCACCAAAAGCCACAGTCCCCGAGGGCTTAAACGTCGTTCCAGCAACACCAACACCAACAAAGCCCAAGCAATGAAGGAAGCAATCGTGCTGTATCCTTCACCGGCCATCGGCCACCTCATCTCCATGGTGGAGCTCGGCAAGCTCCTCCTCACCCACCGCCCTTCCCTCTGCATCCACATCCTCATCACCAACCAAGCTTATGACGCCGGCCCCACCACCTCCTACATCGCCTCAGTCTCCGCCGCCGTCCCTTCCATCGCCTTCCACTTCTTCCCTGCCACCACCCTCCCCCCGGACTTCTCCACCACCTCCCCCCACCACGAGACCCTCGCCTTCGAGCTCCTCCGCCTCAACAACCCCAACGTCCGCCACGCCCTCACCTCCATCTCCGAAACCCATGTCGTTTACGGCCTCATCATCGACTGCTTCTGCTTTGCTGCCGTCGCCGTTGCGCGCGAGCTCAACATTCCCTACTACTACTTCTTCACTTCCGGCGCTGGCTTCCTCAATTTCTTTCTTTACCTCCCAACTCTCCACGACAAGTTTGCCAAAAGCTTAAAAGACTTTGACGCCCCAATAGATGTCCCAGGCACACCACCGATACCACCCTCCGATGTTGCGAAGCCGTTGGAGGATCGCTGTGATGAGGCCTATGAGGGCTTCTTGGATTCGTCCCTGAAGATGCAGACTTCGGCCGGCATCCTAGTCAACACCTTCGAGAAGCTCGAGCCGAGAGCTGTACGAGCCATCACGGACGGTGAGTGTGTGCCCGGCGGGCCCACTCCGCCGCTTTACTGCATCGGGCCGCTGATCTCTAGCAGGGGAGGCGACGACGGCAGATCGACGGAGTCTCTGACGTGGCTGGACTCGCAGCCGAGAGGGAGCGTCGTGTTCCTGTGTTTCGGGAGCTTGGGCGTGTTCTCGGTGGAACAGCTGAAGGAAATAGCAATGGGGCTGGAGAGGAGCGGTGAGCGGTTCTTGTGGGTGGTCCGGAGCCCGACACAGGACAAGAACCAAAAGGCCGCCACGTCAGCGGTGCCCGACGTGGACTTGGGGTCCCTGCTTCCGGAGGGCTTTCTTGAACGTACCAAAGAGAGAGGGCTCGTGGTCAAGAAATGGGCCCCGCAGGTGGAGGTGCTGAGCCACCCCTCGGTGGGCGGGTTCGTGACTCACTGCGGGTGGAACTCGGTGCTTGAGGCGGTGTGCGCTGGCGTGCCGATGGTGGCGTGGCCGCTCTACGCGGAGCAGCGGCACAACAGGGTGCTTCTGGTACAGGAAATGAGGATCGCCCTTCCGGTGGACGAGTCAGCGGACGGGTGGGTGAGTTCCGAGGAGGTCGAGAAGCGAGTCAGAGAGTTAATGGAGAGTGAAGAGGGAAAGATGGTAAAGGAGCGAGTGCTTGCCATGAAGGAAGAAGCTAGGGCTGCTATGAGCCCCGGCGGGTCGTCTCAGTCTGCGTTGACCGGACTCACTGAGTCGTGGAAGCGCGAGTGAAATGCTCTGGATTTTGCAGGTCGTCTCGGTCAGCCATCCGTTTGTTGAACTTTTTTGTCGTCTTTTGGGTTTGCATTATTCGAGGGAGGCCAGCCGACGTACGTTTGGTCGTTTACGTTACGGACAATGTGGCATGTGCTTTTTATGTTTTTGTTTCTTTGGAAACGTAAACAGGAGGAGCGTAGTCGAATTTTCTCCGGTGGCCTAGCCCTGGGTATGTGCTTTGATTCTCCCCTTGCAAACAAGATCCTTCTTTTCTAGATGAAATAAAATATCTCCTGAATTTTTTTCTTCGAAAAAATTTCTCTTGAATTGAAATTGCAACAGTATTCTCTCTTTTGGGTTATCCGTCTCCATTTTCGGGGTTTTTTTTTTTTATATACTAACTATCCTAACCAAAAGGTAAGACATCGCAGTCGCAAGAAAATATTGGGTGATTCCGGAGCGCCAAGTCAAGGTGTGCCCCAACCAATCAAGACGTGATGCGTGGCTCCACGTGTGTGGGCGTGGCTCCATTGGTTTTTCTGCATAAAATTTATTATGTTCCATTTTTGTATTTAAAAATTTATTACCATAAAAAGGCCTGCAGCTGCTTTTTCTCTCTCCTCTATTTCGGAGTAGGCCTGTACGCATTAATAACGCTTTCTTTCTCTTCCTTTCTGCATAATGAATACCCACGCTACAGCTTCCTTTTCCCCCTTCCTTTCCTTCTTAATGCAAAATTTTGGGTACGAATTTGCTCTCTACGTTGTGGTGCTTCTCCAGTCTCTGCCCTAAAGCTCGTTGCTTCTTGGCCTGCGTCATTGTGTTCCTTCTTCGCCTTGCTCCGGTGTGGTTTCTCTGCACAAGACGATGAGGAATGTTCTTGTTGTAAGTCGCGGACTCTACATTGCGATGCTTCTCTAGCCTCTACCCCAAAGCTCGTTGCTTCTCGACTTGTGTAAGATATTGAGCGGAGCCTCGACACTTGCTGGCAACTCATTTAATTTCCCAAATTCCACCAACAGAGCCTGGAGTTGCAGTTACATGGGCATGAGAGGGATCATGAATGAGAAGGTAGAGAACGGCAAGAGATGCGGAGAGAAGGCCAGTCCATATGGACAAATGGTGCTGAGTAAGCGGCACCAGAGGGGGTCCTCTGAATGTCCGCCATCTTCAAGAAGAATCCCAGCATGAAACTTCTCGGTGTCAAGGTCGGGAAGAGCAATGGTAACTGTGTTGACATTGGTACTTAAAAAAGGTGTATCGGCAGTATTCCTCAATCCACCATAAGAGCTAGAGCTGTAGCTTGGGTGTTGATGAAATTGCAGGGTGCTCGACAGAAGATGAAGGTGAAGACCGAGTGCTACAAAGTGAGCAACCCTTTCAAAGAAGAAGAACGAAACGAACTAGAAGACAGCAATGACAACGACGGCATCCTTACGTATGAAGAGGAGGAATGTGAAGAAGTAGAGCTGTGCAAGAAGAGAATTCTGATGGGAAGGAGGTGCAAGCAACTGTACTGTTCTGGTACTCTCCAGTACGACAATGATGGCATTTTGTTGCCAGAGTCGCTTCCATGACTGGAGATATTTACCCTTTTTTCCGACTTGCCATATTCAATTGCTTGTAAATTTATAGTCGGAAAACATGTTGCCATGAGCAGTAGAAGACATTATCACATCCAAATTCTGCTTTTTCAAACCGAAATGTGTGCATAAAAATGGATGCTGAATCTCTTGTTTGTATGTAGTTGTAAATTGTTACAACGCATTGATGGCACCGATCTCGTGTTTCAAATTTTCAACAAGGGACACTAATAGTAGAGTCTTGTAAGATCCTAAACTTGGAACAGTTTGTGGACACAAGTACACTGGACCGATTACATCAGTTCTCAAATGATCCAAGGAACCCAAGCCATGTGACTCCATCTATAGCTCGCAACCATGCAATTAAAGGGGATAAGCCGGTAATATATTCGATCACCCATCTCTAGATGCCAACTGAAAGCCTATAAAATGTTCTGGAGACTTAAGTTTAAGGTGCCAAAGAGTAAAAACAATGGGCATAAGGTCAAATGTAAATAAAGTTCAAAGACAGCCACATTTGATTGCTCACCGCTCAATCTATACAGTAAAGACAGCATACAAGCAATTTGAACATTCCATCAGGCTAAGCATCATCATCGGTAATCACTCAATCAACATGTCTTTGCAACTGTCATGCCTAGAGCTTCAACGGTTTCAATCCCAGAGAACCTCGCAACCTTTTTTCTTCTGCAATCTTTGGGTCGGGATGGTCTGTCCCATCATCCTGCTTTTCCTTCTTCTCTTTCTTCTTCTTTGGCTCTTCTTGGCCATCTTCATGCCCGCGCCTTTTCAGACTTGTGTTGCCATGTGCATGACTCTTACGATGTTCCCCACCATCACGTTTCCTTGCAGTCCTTGCTCTTACTTCGACTTCTTGATTGGCTCCTTCTCTACCCACGATCTCTGTCTCGCCTGTCTCGTTCTCTAACTTCTCATTCATGATCGCTCTCACGCCCATGTAACTGCAACTTCGGGCTCTGTTGGTGGAATTTGGGAAATCCAATGAGTTGCCTGTTGAAATAATAATTATTTTTTCTGCACGTTTTTGCTGATTTGGTTTTTCATTTATTCTAATCTTTAGGAGTTAGTGGAGTCACGTTTAGCTAATTTGTGTGTTAGTTGTCCTAGTTTTTAGGTGTTAGTGGAATAAATGCTTTATGCAGAACATTGGTAGTTATGGGTCCTATTTTAGTAGCATTTTACATTATGTATTTGACTTTGTAAAAAGACTTCATTGTTTTGAAAAAAGAGGAAGTTTCAACCTCATCTCTCCTCCCCTTTAGTTATTCTACAGTAGTATTAGAGCCTTGAGAAGAGTGAGAGAGTTTTTTAAAAAGATAAATAAGGTTTAGAGGTGTGAGATACTTTCGTGAAATAATTGCAGCAGCACTATTTCCAATGGCCACTAACAATTTTGTTCAACCAGCAATTCCACGCTTTAATGATCACTATGACCATTGGAGCATGCTGAAAAGAAAGATCCCTCATGGCTATGATATTTTTGCTATGGTCACTTGAGTTTTGGTGGATTGAAGACCCTCCAATAGAAAAACATGGTTCTTCCTCAAATTACTACTCCTTCCCAAGTCTGCGAAGAATGTGTTGTTAGCAAACAATATCATTCTCAATTTTCAAAAGAGAAGTCATGGAGAGCAAAGGATGTTTTACAACTGGTGTATTCGGACATTTGTGGTCCTATAAACCCATCTTCTAATGGAGGTAAAAGATATTTAATTACCTTCATTGATGATTTTTCCCAAAAAAACTTGGGTTTATTTTTTACAGGAAAAATTAGAAGCTTTCTCCACATTTGAAAGCTTCAAAGCTCGTGTGGAAAATGAAGCAGGAAAAACCATTAAGACCCTTCGAACAAATCGTTGTGGTGAATATTACTCAAAAGAATTTGAAACTTTTTGTATATATCATGGCATTTGAAGAGAGCTTACAGCTGCATATACACCACAACAGAATGGTGTATTTGAGAGGAAAAATAGAAACATTCTCAACATGGCAAAAAGCTTATTGGCAAGAGGAAGATTTCCAAAGACTTTCTGGCCATAAATAGTAAATTGGAGTATTCATGTTTTGAACAGAAGTCCAACTTTTGTTGTTCAAAATATGACACCAGAAGAAACTCGGAGTGGAAGAAGACCGGCTGTAGATCATTTGAGAATCTTTGGATGCATCACATATGCCCATGTCTCAGATGAGAAAAGGAAGAAACTTAATGACAATGCTGAAAAATATGTCTTTCTTGGTGTAAGTGTAGCATCCAAAGCATATAAATTATTCAATCCACTAACAAAGAAAATTGTGACTAGCAGGGATGTTGTTTTTTATGAAGATAACACTTGGGATTGGAATAGGTAGCAGCCTACTCAAATCCTTTATGACAATGATGCTAAACATGAGCAAATTTCAGCACCTTGTATGCCCAAAAATTCATCAAATATGACTTCTATAACTACTAGAATTTTACCAACAGTCGTTGAAGTAAATGAAGAAGAAGCTCAATCTCTTCACCACGTTCGAAGAAGGCCTGCTTGGATGGAAGATTATGAGGTAATTGGAATTGGAGATTCAATTACTCACTTTGCCTTATTTTCAGACTATGACCCTAAAACTTTTGAGAGTGCTGTCAAAGAAAAAAAAATGACAAAAAGCGATGGATGATGAAATTAATGCCATTGAAAGAAATGATACTTGGGAGCTATTCGATCTTCCAAATGGACAAAAAACCATTGGTATAAAGTGGGTATTTAAGACAAAACTGAAAGAAAATGATGAAGTTGACAAATACAAAGCACGTTTGGTAGCCAAGGGATACAAGCAGCAATATAGGATTTGACTATACATAAGTTTTTTTATCTAGTTGCGAGACATGACACGATTAGATTGGTGGTTGTATTAACGGCACAGAATTCTTGGCATATTTTCCTGCTAGATGTCAAATCGGCATTCTTGCACGGGTACTTAGAGGAACGGGTATTTGTCGAGCAACCCCCTTGTTATGTCAAGATTGGAAATGAGCATAAAGTTTATAGATTGAAGAAAGCTTTTTATGGGCTAAAACAAGCCCCTCTAGCTTGATATAGTCATATTGAAACTTATTTTCTTAAAGCTGGGTTTTCAAAATGTCCTTATAAGCATTTGTTTTTTTGTCAAGATTGGAGATAAATGGAAAATGCTCATTATCTTCTTATATGTTGATGATCTTATATTTACTTGAAATTGTGATTTGATGGATGAGTTTGAAATGTCTGATTTTGGTATGATGCATTATTTCCTTGGAATAAAAGTGGTACAATCGGATGATGTGATCTTTATTTCTCAAAAGAAATATGTGGGAGAAATTTTGGATAGGTTTCAAATGAAGGATTGTAATCCTGTAAACACTCCAATTGAGTTTGGCTTAAAGCTGTACAAGGATTATGAATAGAGAAAAGTTGACAGCACACTTTATAAACAAATTGTGGGCAGTTTGATGTATCTAACTGCAACAAGACAAGACATAATGTATTCTATGAGTTTAATAAGTAGATATATGGAGAATCCTACAAAAATGCATTTGTTAGTTGCCAAGAGAATCCTTCGTTACTTGCAAGGAACTAGAGACTTTGGGCTATTTTATAAGAATTGTGAAAAGTCTAATTTAGTGGGATTTACTAATAGTGACTATGTAGGAGATCAAGAAGATAGGAGGAGCACTTCGGGTTATGCTTTTACGTTTGGGACAAGTGCTATTATGTGGTCATCCAAGAAGCAACCAATTGCCACATTATCAAGTACAGAAATTGAATTTATTGCTGGAATAGCTAGTGCTTGTCAAGCTATTTGGCTAAGGAGAATTCTTGAGGAGTTGCAATTCAAGCAACTAGGAGCTACTAAAAATTTTTGTGACAACAAATCAGCAATCAAAATCTCCAAGAATCCTGTGCTACATGGAAGAAGCAAGCACATTGATGTCAAGTTTTATTTCTTGAGAGATCTTAACAATGATGGAACTATTGATCTAATCTACTGCAGGAGTGAAAATCAAGTTACTGATATATTCACCAAGGCCCTCGAGATTGAGTCATTTGTGAAGTTCAGAAGGTTACTAGATGTTTGCACGTTGAAAATAGTCAAGGCTTTAAACTGAATGTTAGTAAACATTAGTTTAAGAGAGAGATTGTTGAAATAATAATTGTTTTTTCTGCGCGTTTTTGCTGATTTGGTTTTTCAGTTATTCTAATCTTTAGGAGTTAGTGGAGTCACGTTTAGCTAGTTTGTGTGTTAGTTGTCCTAGTTTTTAGGTGTTATTGGAGTAAATGCTTTATGCAGAACATGGGTATTTATAGGTCCTCTTTTAGTCATGTTTTACGTTATGTATTTGTTTTCGTAAAAATACTTCGTTGTTCTAAAAAAAGAGGAAGTTTCGGTCTCATCTCTCCTCCCCTTTAGTTATTCTACATTGCCAACAAGTGTCGAGGCTCTGCTCAACATCTTACACAAGCCTAGAAGCAACGAGCTTTGGGCAAAGGCCGAAGAAGCACCGCAACGTAGAGTCCGCAACTTACAGCAAGAACATTCCTCACCATCTTGTGTAGGGAAACCACATCGAAGCAAGGTGAAGAAGGAACACAACGACGCAGGCGGAGAAGCAACAAGCTTTGGGGCAGAGGCTGGAGAAGCACCACAACGTAGAGAGCAAATTCTTACCAAAAATTTTGAATTGAAAAGGAAAGATGAAGGGAAAGGAAGCTGTAGTGTGCATATTCATTTAATGCATGCAAGCCTACTCCAAATTAGAGGAGAGAGAAAAAAACAGTGGCAGCCTATTAATGGCTGTAAATTTTTAAATTAAAAAAGGAACATAATAAATTTTATGCGAAAAAACTAGTGGGGCCATACACGCACGCGTGGACCCACGCGTCACTTCCTGATTGGTCAAGGCGCACACTGAGTTGGCGCTCTGAGACTACCCAATATTTTCTCGAAACGCTGTTTTTGGGCCATTAGGTCCACTGCGCCTTTAGAAATGGTCGTTTGAACTGGGTTCGGAGCTCTGGATGGGGTAATTGGCTATTCTTTTCCTGAAAAGTCAATATTGAATCAGAATGTATTTTTATGTTTATAAATTTGTATATGACATATAGCTTCTGATATACAGTATGTGACGACCCAAGTGACGATGTGCGGGGAGGTGGGATGGTGATGCGTTCGCGCTTCAGTCCCCGGACGTGTGCAAGAAGGGGGCGCGTCTCTTGTCCCACATTACCTAGGGAGGGAGTCCTGAGTTAGCTTATAAGGCTTAGGTTCCTCTAACTGTACATACGCATTTTCTTGGAGTAGTATGAGTTGCCCTGAGATAAACAAAACCATGAGGACTTAGTGTCCAAAACGGACAATATATGTACAGTGGAGACTCAGGATGTTACAAGTGGTATCAAAGCCAACTCCCAACCGCGTGTGGGGTCACAGTGAGGACCCTGTGCTCCCAAGGGGGGAGAGTGTGACGGCCCAAGCGTAAGAGCGCATCTCCTGTCCCACATCGCTTAGGGGGGAATCCTGACACTAGTTTATAAGACTTAAGTCTTTCTAATTTGTGTGACGCGTTTTAAAGTTGTGAGGACGTAGTGTCCAAAACGGACAATATCTGTACAGTGGAGACTTGGGATTCCACAAATGGTATTAGAGCCGACTCCCAACCACGTGTAGGTCCTCGCTATTAGAGCGGACTCCCTACCGCGTGTGAAGCCATAGTGAGGATGCCTTCTGCTAAAGGGTGGAGAGTGTGACGGCCCGAGCGATGGTGCGCGGGGAGGAGGGATGGCGGTGCGTCTGCGCCTCGGTCCTTGGACGTGCACAAGGAAGGGATCCCTATCTTGTCCCACATCTCCTAGGGAATGAGTCATGGGCTAGCTTATTGGGGGTAGTATGAGCTACCCCAAGAGAAACAAAACCGTGAGGATTTAGTGTCAAAAGCGAACAATATTTATACAGTGGAGACCCAGGGCGGTTACAAGTGGTATCAGAGCCGACTTCCAACCGCGTGTGGGGTCATAGCAAGGATGCTATGCTTCTAAGGAGTGGAGAGTGTGACGATCCAGACCCGGGGCAGTACGGAGGGATGGATTAAGATCTCCTCGGAAGTGGTATCAGAGCCGACTTCCAACCGCGTGTGGGGTCATAGCAAGGATGTTATGCTTCTAAGGAGTGGAGAGTGTGACGACCCAGACCCGGGGCAGTACGGAGTGATGGATTAAGATCTCCTCGGCAGTACATAGGCAAGGAGAGTGTGACGGCCTAAGTGGCGGTGCATAGGGAGGAGAGATGGTAGTGCGTTCGCGCCTCAGTCCCCGGACGTGCACAAGGAAAGAGTCTCTCTCTTGTCCCACATTACCTAGGGAGGGAGTCTTGAGCTAACTTATAAGACTTTGGTCCCTCTAACTGTACATACGCATTTTCTTGGGGTAGTATGGGCTACCCCGAGAAGAACAAAACCGTGAGGACTTAGTGTCCAAAGCAGACAATATAGCTTCCTGTCGTTTTCTATTTCTACTTAACTCGAGCACAATGAAATCTAAGGGAATACTCAGATTGAAGCAAAATTAGTTGCACCAAAAAGAAAGGGAACAAAGGAAAAGGAAAAGGAAAAGAAGCACGCAATATTCCGATAATCCTTTGTGTTTTCTCCCTCACCTAAATCGACTCCACGAATTTTCGTATGTCTTATAATCACCATTGGAAATTTCTCGGGCCTTGGCTCGAGGAGGCGCAATGTTAACGTAATGCCCATGCACATAATTTGCATGTCCGTACAATCAATAGGTTGAAAGAATAGATGGTGCTGAATTTGCACGTTTGGCATCTCTAGACTATACCTTAACACAGAAAAATTATAAATCATCATATATTCCTAACATTATTGATAATTTACACCTAATGACATGTAAAAATAGAGAATTGCCATATGCACATGTGCTTTATATATAACTTCATTTATTGAAAGATTTGATAACGTAGAATTGAGTTTTCAAATAAGTCAATTACATGGTGTTTTCTCGAGGGTGTTTTCAAATAAGATGCAATGCTCAAATTGTAATTTTAGCTAATCAAGAAGGAGGCATTCAAAATGGCGAATACACTAATCGTGCCTTCATTCCTCATTGTCAAGGATTAGGGATTGCTCCTGATCCTTCCTCTAACGATGCCCGAATGCTACATTCGCATAGCCAGATTGGCTGTGTTGCTTAATTTTTTTTTTTTTTTTATGGTTTAGAATAGACTATTAAATACTATCACTATCATTTCTCTATATCATTTTAACAATTAAATATATATGGGTCTTACTATAGGACCACGTCGCTAGCGTTTGGAATGAGGCTAGTCCACATGATCTATAGACCAAAATATACATTGAACCCAATACATATTTTTTTTTTTTTTGTCCGTCCTACTCTACTTCTATTTTAACTCTCACCCTCAGACTTTTACCCTACCTCCTTGCAGGGCGTGGGAGTCGAAACCTACTCCTGAAATTAATTCGTCCCCATCTCAACCCCCTGAGAATGTGGGAATTCGAATCCTCCAACTTCCCCATTTCAAGTTGGAAGGGTAGCCACTGGAATAAACCCCAATGGTTAACCTGATACATATATCAAACTGGCTTTCAACAGTCATATTTCCTTGGGCCGCCATTTTCCACATTCTAGATCCGAACAATATTGGGCCCATACCATACTTTGACCTCACAAAAATAAATTGCGTCAGCCATTTCGTTATGCATCTGACAGTATTGGAAATTTAGAATTACGAGGGAACATACTGCATGATTCCCCCTCGATGTCAGGAGTATAGAACAGACCAATCTCCCCACAATCGTCGGCCTCAGAGAGCTTCAACGTCGTGTGAAAAGAACATCAACGAGCCCAAGCAATGAAGGAAGCGATCGTGCTGTATCCAGCGGCGTTCTTCGGCCACCTAATCTCCATGGTGGAGCTCGGCAAGCTCCTCCTCACCCACCGCCCTTCCCTCTCCATCCATATCCTCATCACCAACCAAGCTTATGACGCCGGCCCCACCACCGCCTACATCGCCTCCGTCTCCGCCGCCGTCCCTTCCATCGCCTTCCACTTCTTCCCTGCCACCACCCTCCCCCCGGACTTCTCCACCACCTCCCCCAACCACGAGACTCTCGCCTTCGAGCTCCTCCGCCTCAACAACCCCAACGTCCACCGCACCCTCGCCTCTATCTCCACAGACCACGTCGTTCACGGCCTCGTCATCGACTTCTTCTGCGCCGCCGCCGAAACCGTCGCGCGTGAGCTCAACATCCCCTGCTACTATTTCTTCACTTCGGGCGCCTGTTTCCTTACATTCTTCCTTTACCTCCCAACTCTTCACGACAACTTCGCCATAAGCGTTAAAGACTTTGACGCCCCCATAGATGTCCCCGGCACACCGCCGATACAGCCCTCCGATGTTGTGAAGCCGTTGCAGGATCGCTATGACGATGCCTACAAGGGCTTCTTGGATTCGTCCCTGAAGATGCAGACCTCGGCTGGAATCATAGTCAACACCTTCGAGAAGCTCGAGCCAAGAGCCATAGGAGCCATCAGGGACGACGAGTGTGTGCCCGGCGGGCCCACTCCGCCGCTTTACTGCATCGGGCCGCTGATCTCTAGCAGGGGAGCCGACGACGGCAGATCACCAGAGTCTCTGACATGGCTGGACTCGCAGCCGAGAGGGAGCGTCGTGTTCCTGTGTTTCGGGAGCATGGGCGTGTTCTCGGTGGAACAGCTGAAGGAAATAGCGACGGGGCTGGAGAGGAGCGGTCAGCGGTTCTTGTGGGTGGTCCGGAGTCCGACAAAGCACAAGGACCAAAAGGCCGCCACGTCAGAGGTGCCCGACCTGGACTTGGGGTCGCTGCTTACGGAGGGCTTTCTGGAACGTACCAAAGACAGGGGGCTCGTGGTCAAGAAATGGGCCGCGCAGGTGGCGGTGCTGAGCCACCCGTCGGTGGGTGGGTTCGTGACTCACTGCGGGTGGAACTCGGTGCTCGAGGCGGTGTGCGCTGGCGTGCCGATGCTGGCGTGGCCGCTTTACGCGGAGCAGGGGCACAACAGGGTGCAGCTGGTGCAGGAGACGAAAATCGCGCTGCCGGTGTACGAGTCAGAGGACGGGTGGGTGAGTTCGGAGGAGGTGGAGAAGCGAGTCAGAGAGTTGATGGAGAGTGAGGAGGGCAAGATGGTGAGAGAGCGAGTGCTGGTCATAAAGGAAGAAGCAAAGGCCGCGCTAAGCCCCGGCGGGTCGTCTCGGTCGGCGCTGGCCGGACTCGTCGATTCGTGGAAGCGCGAGTGAAACGCGCCGGACTTTGTGGGTCGTCTTCGTCGTTTGCGTCGTTCGTCTGTCGATGAATCTTTTCTATTATCTTCCTTTTGGTCTTTTGCAGTATTTTTTTTTTTTTGGTCGGTAAACTGACGTACAACGAACACAGTCGCATGTGCTTGATCTCTCTCTTCTAAATTAATAAATGTCCACAGGACGGACGAGAAATGTTTGAATCTTTTCTTGAATTGTACTTGTATCTCCACTTTCGGGTGGTCGTTTTGCAGGCCAAAACTGTACCCTTGTGGAGAAAAGCTTAGCCTCAACGGAAATCGTCTCATTCGACTCTAATGTACTACAGTTTCAAAATTTAAAAAATAATAAATAATTACAGCACTTTATAGCACAATTACAACATAATTGATAACGCTAATAAATCGAAACTATCGGTATATATGTATATATATATATATGTATGTATGTATTATTGTAATTTTGGATCGCAAATCCACTCATTACTCCAAGAGCTATAATCATCTCATATGAGCCGACCTATCCACTCGAGGATCTCTCATCATAGAATCGAGGTTTGCTGCTTTAGGGTTGAGAACGACACGTCATTGATGGACAATACGTAAGTGGTGACGTGGACCACGGAAAATGGCCATTAGGTCCACTAGGCTGGAAAGAGCATGTCCGTGGGTAGGTGAGTTGGTTTGGAGCTTAGGATTCTATACTTCGCTATTTTCCTCTCTTCTAAAATGATTATTATTTTTCTGTTAGACCAAAAAAATAATCAATTTTTTGGATCAATTATTTTCTTATCTATTATATAGCTGTAGAAATATCATGTTAGTCTCATCTTATTTTAGTTGAGCAAACATAAGATCAAAGTAAGATGAACGTTATCCATTGTAAACCTTATTTTAGTTGGGCCTTGATTACATCTTTTATGGGATTGTAAAATTGACAAGCCTAATTCAAGCTCTCTAACAATGGCGAACTCAACTAGCCCAAGAGCTAAATTGAATCCTTAGGATCTTAGATTAAATATGTTACATCACTGATATGTAAACTCAAATTTGAGGCGCTAAAGCTATGAATGGCTAGAGTCTTTTTTCTTTTAATAAAATAAAATTGGACTTAAAAGTGTCGTCTGGTGATTTCTTATTATCACACACCAGGATTATGTCGTACAAGTGGCGAAACTTATCCAGAATTACAAAAGTGGATCATGCATTGAATTAAACTAATCCAAAAGACGAAGGTGCTCAAGAAATATGCAAAGTGATAAGGTATGCCATGAATTCAAAGATATCTTTCTGAACGAGCGTAGTCCAAACATCAAACCGACTAAACGTATTTAACAAAGACCACATAAAACAATGGATTTCATTATCAAAGTGACGGAGTGAATCCGCAATTATTTCATAATATATCCTTCACGCGCCGTGGCCTCTGATAGAGATCTAGCTTCATGCTGATTTGCATCGAGTTTTCTTCAGATCATGTAGCTGCGTCACTGCATTGGATTTGGTTTGGGGGGGGGGCGCGGCGGCGTGGTGGCCCAGACCGCCGCTGAATGGACAATATGTAAAGCCGAAACCTCCATAGTCAGACCTAACCATGGGAGGCGGCGGCGGCGGCGTGGTGGCCCAGACAAGTCGTTGAGAGTTTATATGCTTAGGTATGTAAGTTCACTTATCACAGGTTTAGCCAGGCTATTTTTCTCAAAACAAAATGACCCTCACACGCTCGCACAATGCACACGCATCAGTCCATTTGTTCGACCCTCAGGCCCAATCCAACAAGAAATACTAACTTGGACCTGGGTTGCATCAGTGGCTTGGAAGTGGTAGCTTTTAACGTCAGACAATGGCCTTTTTTATCTGAGGTTGCACCTCTTACGATGTCATCTAAGCAAAGAAGGGGAGACTCCTACATGTGATGTATACACTGCGTAGTTCACTTGTTGGCAGGGCTGCCAGGGTCTTTATTTTGAAGACAACTCTTACTCTCCTTCCCCTATGAAAGAGATTTGCACGGCACATCGGGTTCAATTCAATTTTGTTTACGTACCCGAATGAAAGCCCAAAGAAGAAAATTTGCCGAATGGTTGAGTACACTCAATTACATCAATACCCAACAATTTTAATAGTGACAAGTACATCAATACCTAACAATTTTAATAGTGACAAGTACATCAATACCTAACAATTTTAATTGTGACAAGTAGTTAGGTTTGAAGTAATCTAGTCACATTATATACGTCCTCTAATGTTTCTTGATTGTACACTCAATTACATCATACCTAACTTTCTCAATTGTTTCAGTACACCCAAAGATGAGAAATGCCAAAAAGATCATAAATCTATTACATTTGCGTCAATTTAGTTGTAAATCTTTTTGCGATTTGCCAATTAAATTCTAAATCTTTCAATCCTATTGATTTAACCTTAAAAATTTTAATGATTTGTTTTTTTTGGTAAAATTTTAATGATTTGTTAATATTTATTTCAACAAATTTTAACTAGAGGCCAACGTAGACATTTTTTATTTTATCCTTTATCATTTTATTTTTTTCATCTTTTATTTTTTATTTTCCCTTTTTTCCAACTCCCTAGCTAGCCAAACGTGAAGGTCGATGAGGGCCATGACGCTCTCGCCAGGTTTGGGCAAGGGTCCAACGCCCTCGCCTGTGGCTAGCTATCTTTACGACCTCACTAGCCAAGAGTTGGAATAAAATAAAATAAAAAAAAAAGAGGAAAGAATAAAAGAATAAAGAAAAAAAGTTTTAAATAATGCAGAAAATTGTTCATGCCAGCATTTTTCTACCAAAATTGGCAGGAATAACTAAATTGGCAAATTATCAGAAGTTTATGACTACATTAAAACAACTTAAAATTTTAGAACTGAATTGATACATATACAATATGCTAAGAATTAAAGTGATTGTCATATGAATGACACTTTTAATATCCTAGTACCAACTTAAAACCATTGGTAATCAAAATTGAATCAGACAACCACTTTCATTTATTCTAGGACCTATCTAGTTCGCACAAGCTGCACCGGATTATATTCACATTTTCCCGGGCAAGTTTTACGACAGTGGGTGCAACTATAAAAAGACAAATACACACGGCAATCTATAGTGAAAAAAAGAATTATGCTAGGTGTACGAGTACCATGACTCACTCACAATATTGATTCATGGATTAGTCATATTATAATATATAGTTTGGTAACGATCTAAATCAGTTGCGGTGAGCCAAAAGCTATCCCAAAAGACAAATCGACTTTTCATAGTCGGAAGCAAGGACATGAAGTCGCTTTCTCCCACTCTCTTGCCTTATGATGAAAATACGAGAAACTATTGCATGCACCTCATGTGCTAGCACAACAAATAAGAAGGTACATGAACTTCCAACGCGTGTCTAAGTGGGCCTAAATATTGCTTTCCTCCCCTGCACGCTTCTCTCTCTCTCTCTCTCTCTCTTACTAAGCCCTCGTCTGATCGGCAAACCACGGCGCCTTCCCCTCCCAGCAATCTTCACCTTGCCCGGGAAGCTGTTGCAGTCGCCGGTCTTCTTATCATTGCAGAGATTGATCTCCTGAATCTCTGAGGGCATGGACTCTGCATCGTGGACGGGGAACTCGACCCGCTCGTCCCACTGCGAGTTTAGGTCCCGGAACTTGGTCTTCGTCCACCGCCTCTGGCTGTCGAAGTTGACGATGGCATAGGCGCTCGCGGTGCCTTGGCCGTCTTTGGGTATCAAGTTCTTGGTGTGACAAACCTCCACGATGAGCTTCCGAGCGCACGATTCGGCCAATTCTCGACCAGAGAGACCTGTATCGAGATTCGATTTTTGGCCTATACTGTTCGAGAGCGAGGGAGGGAGGGAGATTATTGGTGAGTCATGGCTTTTGACTGTTGCGAGATAATGATAGTTTCGGCCCCACTTGAATACGTGTTGGAAGCTTGCGTCCTTTCTTTTTGGTTACGCTGGCAGTGCACACAAATGCACGTAATATTTTCTCAGGAAAATATTGCACACTTGACAATGACAAGTGCCAAGCAGTTCACGTTCGACTTCTGGTCGATTCACGTGTACAGGGGGCCCACCCTTCAGATTTTCTACTTCTCAGTTTGACTCCAACACTCCATCCTTCTTCAACAACCGTGGATTCTAGACATCTCCGCGAAATATGTGAGGCAAAAAATGACTCATTTCTCAGTCGCCTTCTACCGACTCTGTTCCTACTTTGGGCCGAGTAAAAGTAGAGATAGAAAATGACTGAAAATTCAAAGAAGTGCTTCCCCACTGATTATTCTTCTCGGAAAAAGCAGACGTGAAACTCAAACTAACCCCACGCATCATGGATGGCCCAAAAAGAAAAACAACCGATCCTATATCTACCTTCCCACATAAGTGCAACGCATCGCCTCACACATTTTCAAGAATCCTCTCTCTCTCTCTCTCTCTCTCTCTCTCTCTCTCCACCGCTTTTCTCGTACGCGTCAGATGGAGGAGGCAGTGGTGCTATATCCATCGCCGGCCATCGGCCACCTCATCTCCATGGTGGAGCTGGGCAAGCTCCTGCTCTCCCACCGCCCTTCCCTCTCCATCCACGTCCTCATCACCAGCCAGGCCTACAACGCCGGCTCCACCACCTCCTACATCGCCTCCGTCTCCACCGCCTGCCCCTCCATCGCCTTCCACCACCTCCCCCCACCTCCCTCCCACCGGACTTCTCCACCACCTCCCCCACCACGAGACCCTCGCCCTCGAGCTCCTCCGCCTCAATAACCCCAACGTCCACGCCGCCCTCACCTCCATCTCCAAGAACCACATCGTTCACGGCCTCATCATCGACTTCTTCTGCGCTTCAGCTCTGAGCGTCGCACGTGAGCTCAGCATCCCTTGTTACTACTTCTTCACTTCCGGCGCGAGCGTCTTGACCGTGTTCTTATATTTCCCAACTCTTCACAAGCTGTACACCAAGAGCTACAAGGACCTCAACGCCGTTCTTCATGTCCCGGGGACCCCGCCTTTGCCGTCCTCCGACATCGCGAAGCCGGTGCAAGACCGCAACGACAGAGCTTATGAGCTCTTCCTCGAGAGCTCCAAGAACATGGCCACGTCTGCTGGGATCATAATCAACACGTTCGAGAAGCTCGAGCCCAGGGCGGTGCAAGCGATCAGGGACGGAGAGTGCGTACCCGGCGGGCCCACACCTCCGCTGTACTGCATCGGGCCGCTGATCACAAGCGGAGAGGGAAAGAGAGAGGGCAGCAGCACCGGCAGGTCGGATTGTCTGACGTGGCTGGACTCGCAGCCAAAAGGAAGCATCGTGTTCCTGTGTTTCGGAAGCTTGGGTGTTTTCTCGGTTGAACAATTGAAGGAAATAGCGACAGGGTTGGAGAGGAGTGGCCAACGGTTCTTGTGGGTGGTCCGCAACCCGCCACAAGATGCAGACCAGAAGACCGCCACGTCAGCGATGCCCGACCCGGAACTGAGCTCGCTTCTGCCAGAGGGCTTCTTGGAGCGGACAGGGGAGAGGGGCCTGGTGGTGAAAACGTGGGCGCCGCAGGTGGAGGTGCTGAACCACAGCTCGGTGGGCGGGTTCGTGACTCACTGCGGGTGGAACTCGGTGCTTGAGGCAGTGTGCGCCGGCGTGCCGATGGTGGCGTGGCCGCTCTACGCGGAGCAGCGGCAGAACAAAGGGCTGATGGTGGAGGAAATCAAGATCGCCCTGCCAGTTAACGAGTCGGAGAGCGGGCTGGTGAGTTCGGAGGAGGTGGAGAAGCGAGTCAGGGAGCTGATGGAGTCGGAGGAGGGTGAGATCATAAGGGAACGAGTGAAGTCTTTGAAGGAGGAAGCGAAGGCTGCTCTGAGTCCGGGCGGGTCGTCCAGCGTTGAGCTGAGTAATCTCGTCGAGCCGTGGAAGCGGAAGTGAGTAGGTGGAATGTAGTAGCGTGATAGCATCCAGCATCTGCATCAATACGGTGAAAAATGGTAGTTGCACGAAGAAAATTTATTAAGAGTTTTTTACCCCTTTAAAAAAATTGGGTTTCGACGTACGTGCCATTCTAGCATCAGTGTCTATCGCTTGGTAAGACAATTTAATAAGGTTCCTTGATACATGTAACATTGTTCTATCAAGAACTAAAGACTTAAAATGTTTCTGAATTAATTTTCTCAACCCATGTGTCGACTCTTTTTTAGCTCAAAACAGTCGAAACTTCAAAGTATATAAATATTTGACATGTAAATTTACATGTGATATTGTTTTGTAATTTCTTCGAAATTTGGATATTATTTTTCAATTTGGTATGGAAGTAAAACTATTTGTTGCTTTAGCTGAATTGGAAAACAAACAAGCTCTTAAACGGTGAGTTTAGTGCAAGTAACTCATTTCTAGTTTCATCAACGATTCACTCTATTATTTATTATTATTTTTTGCGTAAAGAGCACTAGAATATCCAAGACCATGCATTTTAGTATATGATATCCCTTTGCTTTTGTGAAAAGGACGTGATTTTATAGCAACAACTAGTACACGGACATGTACCCCTTTACAACATTGCAAGCTATGATTAGTTACATATTTAAGCAAGTTAAGGAATTCTTGCTAAGCACAGATTTCGCGTTTATGAGTAATCTTGATCGAATGATGATCCTGAAAAGTCCCTTGGCCGTAAAAGTACATGCCCGAAGTCCTCACAAGAAATTTTCTTTTGTCCCCATACTCTTGTTTTTTTTTTTTCTAATTAAGTTTTCTTAATTTTAAAATTATATAACTCCTTTTACATTTACAAAATTTTATTTTATAAAATCCGTGTGACTTTAAATTCGACCAAATTTACAAAAGTAGGCAAGTGTGGAAAATTTTAATTAACGTAGACAGGCGTTGATATAAGATGTGGATAAAACTTAGCTAACTATAGACACATGGATGTCTTTATTGGAAAACTTCAGGGTTGTACTAACAGTCAAAGAATGCCACGTTTGACCAAAAAAAAGGATGGCCACGAAATTTCCTTTCTCCAACGCAAGCGTGTCGAAATTTGCAAGCAAAATGTTAGATATTTCTCTCATGAAAAATGTGTGGCTAGGAGTTGATTGTCCGTTTTCCATCATGATTAGGCTAGCCATTTTCCAAAACTTTATTCACGTCACATCACAAATTTTCCGACACCATAAATGGACGATTGCCAGCACCCGTCACTTTTTTATTCCTTCTGCAGCCTTACTCGAGCCCGTCTAGGCCACTGAATCACCTCCGCAATCATTGGTAAAGTCGCTTATTAGAATTAATTTACAAAACTCACGTATAAATTGGTGCAATACATACTCATTGGATGTTTAAACACATCATACTTATAATAGCAGACGTCCGAAAGTTTTATCGTAGTGCCTTACGAAACAATGTAATAAATCAAAACATGTATTTGTTTGATTGAAAATACTTTTTTAAAATTAATTTTTTTAGATTTTCCCCTATTTGATTTGCAATAAATTACTAGTTAACTAAAAATGCTTTTTGATTAAAGAAAACATTTATGCATAAAATTAGAAAAGCGAATTCCTCGATCTAAAGATGTGAAAACACATTATGAGAATTTCTCTTTATGTGGAACCCAATCTCCTTCCCTCCCTATCTTGCTCTTCCCTTGCAAATCCTAACCTCATGGAGGAGCTTCATGAGCAATGGCAAAGCACAAGAGACAAGACCTCGATATAAGAGTTTTTATAATGTGAACTGCATTAATTGATATTATATAGCATTTTATGGGATTTGTCAAAGATGAAATAGAAAGTTTTTTAATTATTCTAATATGGAGTTAACTAGTGTGGGTCAAGTTGAATCTAGCTTATAATGAGAAAGCTTGACTGGAAATCTTTCCTCTAACTTTAACACACACAATTATCTTCATAAATGAGCGTTTATTAATTCATTAAGGGTGAGAGGCTATTTCATTAAATTAGTAATGCAAAGGACAATGAAAGATAAGTTCTTGAGTTTTTTTTTTTTTTTTTTTGGTCGAAGAAGTTCTAAAATTTGGATTGTCGCTATTTTGCATAAAAAATGATGGTTCAAATCAAATACGTAAATTTCTTTACTTGTTTATATGCATTTTTTATTCTAATTATGGAGATTTTTGGGTTACATTTTTTCGTCTTATACTCAATTCATTCATTTTGATCATACAAGTTAAGGAGCAATGTCCACAGTGGAGTGACAAAGAAGCCATCGCTTCATTTTCTTTTTTCTTCCTTTTCTTCTTCTTCTTCTTCTTCTTCTTCTTTTTGTCGATGCTCTTTCATCAATCCAATCCAAGTTGTTGTTGCTCTAATCATCGATCCATTCATCGGTTTTGGTTGATTAGCTTATCATGACAATGTTGGCTTCTCAAAGAAGCTAGTGGTTTTTTTTGGACGATGTTTATGTTTTTTTTTCTTTCTTTCTTTCTTTCTTTTTTGTGAGGGGAGAATTTTTGGGTTCAAGAGCGAGAGGAAATGGGGTTGACGTCCGGAGTTTTCGTGAGGACCATCTGTTGGCGTCGCGCTGATGCTTGGATGGAGTTACATGAAGCGGCTTTGCAACACTTGGAGGTGCAGCGGTGGCTGTAAGGGCGTTGGGCGGACGTAGAGGCATGGAGAAAATAGTGGGTTCCTTTTATGTACCAGGGCAAATAAAAAGATCCTTAAGAACACAACACCTGTCGCGCGTGGGCTCCAATTGTCAGGGTATTTATTGAAATCTCTTCTCTCTCTTCTCTCTTCTCTTTGCACGCGCTCTCTCTCTCTCTCTCGTATCTCTATTCAACCCCTTTCGTGCACACTTCTCTCTCTCTTGTGCCTTCCCTTCGCGCTCTCTCTTCTTTCTTCTCTCTCCTCTCACGCTCAGTCTCACTCGACTTTCTCTCTCTCTTCACCGCCTCCTCTCGCTCCCACCGAGCCCTCGTCTGACCGACGAACCACCACGGCCTGACCAACGAACTTCGCGACGGCGGAAGCAGAGGCCATGTGGTGGTTTGTCAGACGAGGGTTCGGTCATGACTTAGAAGGAGAGAAAGAGAGCAGCCGGGAGGGGGCAGCAACTTGGTGACGGCAGAGCCAGAGGGGCGGCGCTGTGGCTTATCAGTCGGATGAGGGCGCGGTAGCTCATTCCCGCGTGGCTGTGCCTCGAAGTTGCCTTCGCCGTCGCGAAGTTTGTCGGTCAAGTGCGGTGGCTTGTCCGACGATCCATTGCACGGCTCCACCTCCGCCTCAAAAGGTTGCCTCTGTCGTCACCGTGGAGTTCATTGGTTGGGTGTGGTGGTTCGTCAGTTGGGCGAGGGCATAGTGGCTTGTCCGACGAACCACTGGGCGGCCTCCGCCTCCGCTTCAAAACAGGTGAGATAAAGAGCGTGCACTGTAGGGGGTAAACAGAGAGCGAGAGAGAGTGCAGAGAGGAAAGAGGAGCTTTCAATGCTCTGATAATTGGGCCCATACGCGACACGTGTTGCACTCTTAAGGGCCTTCTTATGTGCCAGCATGGTAATGCTAGCACATGAAAGGCACTCAATATTTTCTCAGAGGCATGGGCTAAGGGGGGAGACAACATGGCTGAGCCAGGAGGGCGAGTTATGAGCGCGTTCATGGGCTGACTAATGAGATTGTCATTTCTCATTTTCCAAATGAGATCTAAACAAAGGGTGTGCATGGAAACACTCTAAAAAAGTGTTTAGGAACACTTCGTATGAAAAGTGTTCGAAAACAAAAAAAAAGAGAGAAACGCCCGAAACAAAATAGGAACAAAAAAAAAAACAACAAATTATTGTTTCTTGCTTTAGAAACAGAAATGAAGAAACGTTTCTTGGGTTTTTGTTCTTTCTCTTCTCTCTTTTCCTTCTTCTCTTCTTCTTTTCTTCTTCTTTTTCTTCTTTTTTCTTTCACCGGTCACCGGCCTCGGCCATGGCCGGCGACCGGCCATCGAGGCTCGGCCTCGCCGGATCTAGGCGAGGCCGAGCTCCCCCGCGCCGGCGACGCCGAGCCTCCCCTTGGCTGGGCGAGCTCGGCCTCGCCCAGATTCGGCGAGGCCGAGCGTCGCCGGCCCGAGCCTCGCCGGATCCGGGCGAGGCCGAGCTCGCCCCGCCAAGGCGAGGCTCGCCTAAGGCGAGGCCGAGCCTCGCCGGGGCCGGCGACGCTTGGGCTCGCCGGAGCGGGCGAGGCCGAGCTCGCCCGGCCAAGGCGAGGCCGAGCCTCGCCCAACCACGGCGAGGCTCGGCCTCGCCGAGGGCCGGCGAGCCTCGCCATGGCCGGGCGAGGCCGCCGGCCCCGTCGGCCGGTCGTCGGAGGCCGGTGACAGCCGAAAAAAAAGAAAAATTTAAAAAGAAAGGAAAAATGTGAAAAATAAAATAAAAATGTTTAAAAAATTAAAAGAAATAAAAAAAGAATAAAATTTACCAAACGTGTTTCTATTCATTTTTTATTCCGGACCAAACGTTACCAAATGTATTCTTTTGTTCAAAAATTGTTCCCCGGAACAGAAACACTTTTTTTTGTTTCTGTTCCTAGGAACAAAAAAGGAACAGAAATAATTCCATGCGCACCCAAAGAAAACATTTTTGATCATATATCATCAAACAGAGGAGAACTAACCATTTTCCCAATTAATAATTTTCCAAAAAGTATATTCTTTTACGATGGAGTTTTCTCCCAAATAAACATACTCGAAATTTTAATCCCTCACGTTATTTTTCCAGTGATTCATTTAAAATTGTAGCAATCAAAGCCTTAAAGAGCCAACGTTCAGTCTTCACCATCATTTATGTTAAAAAATCCAATCCAAAAACTTAAATTGATACCATATGTATAAAAGTAGTAATTCAATTAAATCCGTAAGTCAAGGGGTCTCATATATTTCTACATTCCCTCTCATTGGCAAGGCGAATTAAGAATAACACATGGAATTTGATGAATGGGATGGAGGCACACGTGAAATTTATTAGGACAAAGCCTAAGTTTGCATATGATGTTAGAAAGTTATTGGCATCTCTCTACGTCAGCGCATGCATGGCATACAAGATGCCATAGAGACAAATTTTGTAAAGGGATAATTACAAAAAGCACGAGGATTGCAACTAATATTAAATAACCTCCCCTTTTATGTTACAAAAAGCATGGGGTTCTCTTGTATTTTTCGAAATAACTAGCTGATAAAAAATGTCAATAATTTATGTGTAAATATTTTTGTAAATGATGGAAATATTTTTTGTTTATTTATTTTTAAACCGATATAAGTGATTATTTTTAGAAAATGTGTCCAAATCATCTTCTTTTTGCTAAATAAATGGAGCCTAAATATAAAATTGAAGATATCTTTTACAAAACTTGAATATATTGTTCACGATCATCCCTTTTGTAAGAGATATGGGGGCATCTAGTATTTTCTTTTCTTTTTTAATCAATATCTTGCAACTCACACAATTTGAATATTTTTTTAATTCACAAGATTTGAAATCGTCATAGTATATAATTGTTGGCACAAAAATTAATGTATGCATTTTTCATAACATTTTATTTGAATAACATTTCAAGTTTTGATGAGAAAGAGAAAAAAATGTTTGCTTTTGATTAAAGGATGAGTGTATTGAAAGTTTTCAAATTTGTCGTGAAAGTGCAATTGAATTTTAAAATTTCGAAAAACACAATTAAATCCTAAAATTTAACGAATTGGTACAATCGAGTCCTTCAGTAACATCGTCAATTTGTCTAAATGTTAATGGATGCCTTGATTGCACCAATCACAGCAATTATCATTTGTTTTGGGATTTGATTATATTTTTTAAAAGTTTTAAGACTAGTTATAAATTTTAAGTTTTCCAATGCACTTATCTCTTACTTTAATGATTATGAAATTTGGCAAAATCTTTAATGATGATGTTTAGCTTCTAAACTTAAATATGATTCACTATGATTGATTATTGAACTGGCCGAAAAGTAATTCATTAGCGTCCTTAGAAATTAAATAATATATATAAGTAATATGTTACAAATTACATCTTCAATTGCATTATAATCATCAATAACGTAATAATATATTTGTACTTCATAATATTATAACTTATTTTTCTTTATCACATTTCATATAAACAATTCCCAGTCATTTTCTCTTTTTACCCGACATGTGCGTCAATCGATATAAATGTTTCCAAAGAGATGCTATTTGATTCAAAGTTTTATTGAAAATAGTTATGTATATACAATATTCCAGATCCAATTTTATTATATACATTGCAGTCATATCAAAATTTCTCCATGTTTCAAGCTCTATCGGGCCAATACTTTAACCTCACATAAGTAAATTTTCAACTGATTGTGTCAGCCGTTCCCTCACGCATCAATTATTCTTCGATCTCGAGTAGACTAATTGTGAACCAGACTAAAAAGAAACAAACCAATCTCACCAAAACCCTCAGTCTCAGGGAGCTCCATCGTCGTTCCAGCAACACCAACAAAACCCAAACAATGAAGGAAGCAATCGTGCTGTATCCTTCACCGGCCATCAGCCACCTCATCGCCTCTGGAGCTCGGCAAGCTCCTCCTCACCCCCTGCCCTTCCCTCTCCATCCACATCCTCAGCACCAACCAAGCCTACGACGCCGGCTCCACCACCGCCGACATCGCCTCTGTCTCCGACACTGTCCCCTCCATTGCCTTGCACTACTTCCCTGCCACCACCCTACCCCCGGGCTTTTCCACCACCTCCCCCAACTATGAGACCCTCGCCATCGAGCTCCTCCGCCTCAACAACCCCAATGTCTGCTGCGTCCTCACCTCTATCTCCGAAAACCATGTCGTTCACGGCCTCATCATCGACTTCTTCTGCGTTGCTGCCGTCGCCACCACATGCAAGCTCAACATCCCCTGCAGCCGATTCTTCACTTCGGGCGCCGGCTACCTAAACTTCTTCCTTTACGTCCCAACTCTTCACGACAAGTTTGCCAAGAGCTTAAAAGACTTTGACGCCCCCACAGATGTCCCGGTCTCACCACCTATACCGCCCTCTAATGTTGCGAAGCCAATGCAGGATCGCTATGACAAGGCCTACTCATCCCTGGAGATGCAGACTTCTGCCGGGATCATAGTCAACGACTTCGAAAAGCACGCAACCCAGAGCTATACGAGCCATCTTGAATAACGAGCACGGCTTTACTGCATCGGGCCGCTGATCTCTAGCAAGGGAGATGACAATGGCAGATCGCTAGATCTCTCACGTGGCTGGACTCGCAGCCAAGAGGGAGCATTGTGTTCCTGTGTTTCGGGGGCTTGGGTGTTTTCTCGGTGGAACAGTTGACGGAAATAGCCACGGGGCTGGAGAGGAGCGGTCAACGGTTCTTTTGGGTGGTCCGTCACCCGACCAAGGACAAGAACCAAAAGGCCACCATGTCGATAATACCCAACCTGGACTTGGTCTTGTAAGATGCAAAACGTGCGATCCGATGATCTCCATAACTAGAACAATAGCACTGATAATCAAGCAGAAAGATTAACACATATTTTGGAATCTATTGTTCTTGATGTGGAAGAGAAAAAGTAATGATCTACGCACAAGTCCTTCTCTTTTATTGCTTTCTGTATTACTGGCTTAATGAGACGGCCCATCACCCTTTAGTGTTAGGTAAATGCTCTTTTTGTGAAAATATTTGTGAGAATTATGATTAGAAGAGAGACTTGAGTACTATTTATAGAGTTTCCAATCAAGCCCTTTCATTACGGGCCATGCTCAACTTAGCCCACACTAGCCAGCCTCATATTAGACTAATTAAAAAACATTCTATCTCACCTTATATCAACCCCGTAAAACGGTAAATTACAATATCAATTAATATATTTCACATTAAGAAAACTCTTACAGGCCTTCCTACTTCCATAGGGCTTTTTGGAACATACCAAAGGGAGGGGGCTCATGGTCAAGAAATGGGCCCCACAAGTGGAGGTGTTGAGCCAACCCTCGGTGGGCGGATTTGTGACTCACTGCAAGTGGAACTTAGTGCTTGAGGCAGTGTGCGCGGATGTGCCTATGCTGGTGTGGCCACTCTACGCAGAGCAACGACACGACAGGGTGCTACTAGTGCTGGAGATGAGGATCACCCTACCAGTGGACGAGTTAGAGGATGGGTCGGTGAGGTCAGAGGAGGTGGAGAAGCGAGTCAAAGAATTGATGGAGAGTGAGGATTGTAGGGGTGATCTTTTCCAGTCCAACCAAGTTCCATCCAAGAATCAGGAACCAGACCCGAACAACCGGTTCCCAATTTTACTGTGGACCAAACCGGCTAGTCCTAAAACTAGGAATAGGACTGGACTAGTTGATCGGGTCCAGTTCCAATGGAACAAATCACTTTTTGTTGTTACATTGAAAAAAACAAATAAATATACATTCTCTAGTCTTTCGGATCAAGAGCTCTCTTCAATCGAAGTTTACAAAGTAAAGTGATACTCCTTGAAAGGCGTCGACATCTACCACGAGGCAAAGGCATCAACGTCGAGTTAAGTGGGAGGCGAGGCTATGAGAGGGAAAGGCGTTGACGTTGAGGCTCGAACGACTCAATCGGAGTGAGGCGTGAGGTGAGGCTATGATTGCGGGTACAAAACGTTGACGTCTGATAGATGCTACGAGAGGGAGACTACGCGTGCAAGGGAGAGCACGCGTGCAAGGGGCAGCATGCTGCTCTAGAGTGGACGAGAGAGAGAGAGAGAGAGAGAGAGAGAGGCTTTTTCTCAACTTTTGATGTAAGTTTGAAAATAAAACAAAAGAAAGAGGAGTAAAAAAGAGAGGATGTCAGGTAGCTTCCTTTTTCCTTCTTCTTTGGTTTAGGGAGCAGTTGCATGGCAAGTCGCATCTTGTTCTAGGATTTCTTTTCTTCCCCCGTAAAAGATATTGGGTAGGCAGCACTTAAGACTTTCCTTTTGTGCAAACCCGTTAATAGGGTTGTCCGGAAATTTTTTTAAAAAAATTTATAAATGATTAGTCTAGTCCGATTGGTCTGATTCCCGCCTTGAAACCGGGAATTGGACCGTGTGGTCACCCATCCTAAAAATAGGAACCGGGAATCAGACCAAGACACTCTAGAGCCGCCTAGAACTAGCTAGTCCGGTCTAGTTCGAGCGATTTCCATTACACACCCTGAGAAGGGCAAGATGGTGAGAGAGCGAGTGCTTGCCATGAAGGAAGAAGCTCAGGCTGCTCTGAGCCTCGGCGGGTCGTTTCGGTCGGCATTGCCCAGACTTATTGAGTTGTGGAAGTGCGAACAAAATGCCTTGGATATTGTAGGTTGTCTCAGCTGGCCGTCCATTGATGAATTTTTCTTTCGTCTTTTGGGTTTGCAATATTCGAGGGAGGCGAATCGACGCGCATTATGAACAAAGTGGCCTGTGCATCGATCTCCACGTGCAAACAAAATCCTTTATTTTCTGAATGAAACAAAATCTCTCTTCAATTCGTTCTCTCGTTTTGGATTATTTATCTCCATTTTCATGTGGTTTTGTAGATAGTAACTATATCATTAGGAAATCATCTAAGTTACCCGATTTCGATGTATCACCAGTTACAACACCTCTAAAATTATGATAACTTTTGAAAAATATCTCATTCAACTTTAAAGTGCAGCTGCATTTAAAAACAGTATATAAAGAATACATAATTCACGAACATTTGTGAAAATAGTTAAATAACATAGACAACATTGGAATATGATGTGGATAAAACTTAGCCAACTAAATAGCCATTTGGATGTTTATATTGGAAAAACTTTATCCATGTCTCATCACAAATTTTGCAATGACACCTTAGCTGGATTTAATATATGGATTTCAATTTTAAAAAGCACGTTAAAATACAATGACGAAAATTTATATTTTTTAGAAAAGAGATTTCTTTTGTCTCACAAACTAATCTGTACTTTTAAAAATACTAGCGTGCATTTGATGTTCCATTTACTTCCCCAAATTTTAAATTCTTTCCAGTAAAATGAAATTATCATCCACATTACGAAGATAACAAAAATCATATTTGCAAATGTACATGGTTATTCACCCACAAGCACATATAAAAAAAATTGAGTAAAAAAATCAACATTTGTGCACCTCAAATTTGGACAAAAGAATTTGAAAGTAAATCCAAATATACTTCTAATATTTACACAACGGCAAGGTTTAAGTATAAGAAAACTCACGTACACATTGGCGTAATACATTTTTATTGGATGTTGAAACGCATCTTTCTTATATGAATAGTCGTTTGAGAGCTTGATCATATTGCCTTGCCAAACAATATTACAATCAAAATTTCAATACCTCATATTATTTTTCCAGTGTTTCATTCGAAATTGCAGTAATCAAAGGTTTGAAGAGTTGGCATTCATTCTTCGCAATCATTTATGTTTGAAGAATCGATATTCATAGCCTCCTCAAGCTACCCCTTGCTGTCCCTAACGTGCCGACCTTGGACTTGAGACTGGTAATGGTCATTGTCTCAAATCTTGTCCTGGTCAAAGTTGAGGGTTTTTGATTCGGAAGAGACGCAATCTAAAGATTCTTAAAAGTGATGAGGGTTTTTGATACATAAGTGCAAACTTGAAGTTATTTTCTGCAATTATTTCTTTTGTAAAAGATATAGGGGGGTCAAGTTCAACTTTTTGCTTTTCTTTTTCTTAATTGACATCTTGCATTTCATATAATTTGAATTTTTAATTCATAAAATCGGAAATTGTCATGGTATATAACTACTGGCACGTAAATTAGCGCAATTTTTTTTTAATAGTATTTTGACATTTTAATAATATTTCGATTTTGATGGGAAAGAAATAATTTATTTTTTTTTTGCTTTTGATAATGGCGAAAAAAAAGAGGAGGCCCCGGAGTATTCGTTGCATGCTATTGTTTCAGCTTTACCGAGACGCACGTGCACTACCTAACCAGCAGGTGATATTACCAAACTAGTCCATTGTATGCTAATGCATCACAACGACTGATGAACGAGAATCGCTATTTTCAATAATATTGGGAAATTCTTAAATGAAAATGTTTAGCTTCTAAACTTCAATATGATGTTGGGATATTGACCATTTCAAGTAATGGGCATCCTTAGAGATTAGATTAATATGTACATAAAAATTACGTTACAAATTATACGTTCAATCCTGTTATAATTATCAATAATTTATTAATAAACGTGTATCCTAAAATATTGGAATTGGTTTTTTCTATAGCATTTTCTATAGATAATTTTATGTTATTTCTTTTTTTACTTGACATGTGTCACTGGTGTTAACGTAGATAATTTTTTTAATTTTTTAATATTTATTTTGGTATTTGTATTTGTATTTGTATTTGTATTTCTTTTTCTTTCTTAATTCTTCACTCTCTTCTTCCTCCGGTTGGTTGTCGGCTCTTGGTACAAGTCAGCGACTTGCTAGAGGAAGAAGAAAGTGAATAAAGAACGAAAGAAAAAAGAAAAAATTATTAAAAAATTATTTATGTCAGTGTTGATGACGTCATGTGAAACGTTTGGCATCCAAATCAGAGTCGATCAACTGCCGGCCATATAAATTTGGACTTTTGGCATCTTTAGAATTTTTTTTTTAAAATAATTATGAACATTATTGATAACTGAGACCAAATCACATATAAAAATAGATTTACAACATTATTGTGCGAGAAGTTAAGAAAGGTCGATTCTATTATTTTTATTGATGTCATACTAGTTAGGCTGCTCTTCGTCAACCCACTTCCTTGGGAACTAAGAGTCAACCTATTCGCTGACAAAAGAAGGAGAGCGGTTGATCGAGCACGATCAATGCTTTTACACTGAGTTTATAGATCATCATGATGTGGATCAATATTGTCTTAACAATTAGTTATCAATGGGGCTCCCCATAACGCCTACATCATCGATAAAAAAAATTACTTTAGTCTATATGATCTATAGGCTATCATTTTTTTTTTTCTAAACCAGCCTATAGTATTCATTTGAATGGGACACCACCTTTTAGAGCAAGTGTCCCATGAATATATGCTGAGTATTCATTCGAATGTGGATCTATACAAAATTTCTATCGACATTGCACTTATCAAAATTTCTCCATGTTTCAAACACTATAGGCCCAATAGTATTGGGCCACTACTTTGACCTCACAAAAACAAATTATAGACATTGCACTTATCAAAATTTCTCCATGTTTCAAGCACCATTGGCCCAATGGTATTGGGCCACTACTTTGACCTCACATAAACAAATTTGCAACTGATTGTGTCATTCCCCCACGCATCAACGTCATCTCGAGAAGATAAATTGTGAACCAGACAAAAAAGAAACAAACCAATCTCACCGAAACCCTCGTTGTCAGAGAGCTTCATCGTCGTTCCGGCAATTCCAACAATCCCAAGCAATGAAGGAAGCAATCGTGCTGTATCCGTCACCGGCCATCGGCCACCTCATCTCCATGGTGGAGCTCGGGAAGCTCCTCCTCACCCACCGCCCTTCCCTCTCCATCCACATCCTCATCACCAACCAAGCTTACGACGCCGGCTCCACCACCACCTACATCGCTTCCATCTCCGACACTGTCCCCTCCATTGCCTTCCACTACTTCCCCGCCACAACACTCCCCCCGGACTTCTCCACCACCTCCCCCACCGTGAGACCCTCGCCCTCGAGCTCCTCCGCCTCAACAACCCCAATGTCCATCGCGCCCTTACCTCTATCTCCGAGAATTATGTCGTTCACGGCCTCATCATCGACTTCTTCTGTGTCGCTGCTGTTGCCGTCGCGCGTGAGCTCAACATCCCCTGCTACTACTTCTTCACTTCGGGCGCCGGTTTCCTCAACTTCTTCCTATACATCCCAACTCTTCACGACAAGTTTGCCAAAAGCTTAAAAGACTTTGCCACCCCCATAGATGTCCCCGGCACACCGCCAATACCGCCCTCCGATGTTGCGGATCCAATACAGGATCGCTACGATGAGGCCTACAAGGGCTTCTTGGAATCGTCCTTGAAGATGCAGACTTCAGCCGGGATCATAGTCAACACCTTCGAGAAGCTCGAGCGGAGAGCGATACGAGCCATCATGGACGGCCAGTGTGTGCCCGGTGGATCCACTCCGCCGCTTTACTGCATCGGGCCACTGATCTCGAGCAGAGGAGGCGACGATGGTGGATCTCCAGATTGTCTGACATGGCTGGACTCGCAGCCAAGAGGAAGCGTCGTGTTCTTGTGTTTCGGGAGCCTGGGCGTCTTCTCGGTGGAACAGCTGCAGGAAATAGCGACGGGGCTGGAGAGGAGCGGTCAACGGTTCTTGTGGGTGGTCCGTAACCCATCAGAGGACAAGAACCAAAAGGCCTCCATGTTTGCGATGCCCGACCCAGACTTGGGCTCGCTGCTTCCGGGGGGCTTCTTGGAACGTACCCAAGAGAGGGGGCTCGTGGTCAAGAAATGGGCCCCGCAGGTGGCCGTGTTGAGCCACCCGTCGGTGGGCGGGTTCGTGACTCACTGCGGATGGAACTCAGTCCTTGAGGCAGTGTGTGCAGGCATACCGATGCTGGCGTGGCCGCTCTATGCGGAGCAGCGGCACAACAGGGTGCTGCTGGTGCAGGAGATGAGGATCGCCCTACCGGTGGACGAGTCAGAGGACGGGTCGGTGAGGTCGGAGGAGGTGGAGAAGCGAGTCAGAGAATTGATGGAGAGTGAGGAGGGCAAGATGGTGAGAGAACGAACGCTCGCCATGAAGGAAGAAGCTAAGGCTGCTCTGAGCCCCGGCGGGTCGTCTCGGTTGGCGTTGGCCAGACTCGTCGAGTCGTGGAAGCGCGAGTGAAACGCGCCGGACTCATTGGCTCGTTCGGCCGTCCGCTGGTGATATTTTCTCGTCGTCTTTTAGGTAGGCAACATTCGAGGGAGGCGAAAGGACGGACAGACGAAGTGGCGTGTTCTTTCTATGCATCGGTTTTATCAGTAAACGTAAGCAGAACGTGCGCATGGTCGAGTTTCGTCTTGTATGCTGCGCTTTGATTCCCCCCGTGCAAATAAAGTCCTTTGTTTTATGGGTGAAATAATATCTCTCTTGGACTGTGCACTCCAAATCGTTCTCTCCCTCTGTGTTACCTATCTTAATTTTCGGGCGGATTTGCAGACCGCAACGGTTCCAAATCTTGGTACAAGGTTGCAGTGCTCTCTAAGTTATGGCAGCTTTTGAGGAATCATTTCATTCGGCTGTGAAGCGCTCTTACAGTAGAACAACCCAGTTACCAATTCGTCGGCGGCACCTCAGGACATGTTCTGGTTATTTTCTTTTCTTTTCAGCGATAGACATAGACAACCAATGAACTGTTAAATATACAGGTTGTCGTATTCGAAGGGTCTACATCGGACGAAATTGCCTACGTAATCTCTCTATGCACGCGCAAGCGGGGGGAGGGGGACGGTGTTGCAGGCAGATTCCGGCGTTAACGCTATTGTCGAACACGTGTGTGCAAGCGGGAGTCTTTAATCTCCATCAACTACATTAATATGCCATTTTCAATTATGAAAGTTACTTTCATGATAATGAAATTGGCAATAAAAACATGCATAGCTATTTTCAATATTAAAAGTTACTTTCATGATTATGACATTTGACAAAATCTTAAATGACAATATTTATTTTCTAAACTTATATAGGGATCCACTACTGAAATGGTCAAAAATCAATTCAAGAGTGTCTTTAGAAATTAGATAAATATATGTATTGATTGCATTACAAGTTACACATTCGATCATATTATATTTATCATTAACGTATTAATAAACCCGTAACTTAAAATTAGGGCTAAGCATCGATCAAGAGTCAACCGAACCAGTCTAACCTAGCCAGTTCTAGTCCGGTTCCCATGGAGACTAGGTCAATCCTTAGTCCTAGGATCCCCAAACCTTGCACTGTGCGAATTAATTCTCTGTCCTGAAGGTTTAGATTTAGTCCAACTCCGACCAACCCTATATATATTTTATAATATAATAGATATTTATCAAGTATAATATGTGTTAGATATATTATATATTATAAACTTTTGTCTATTCTAAATTTTAACAACTCTTGCTCTGTCCTCTTCACAATTTCGTTTGTCACATAAATTAGATAGTGAAATGAAACCGAGCCCTACTTCAACCAAAATAAAAAATAAAAACCCTCTTTGCTCACCCCGGCCTTGCTCGCCTACTCGCCTTGATTCAGTCACCTCTATCCACTCGCCTCTAGCCTCTTCTCACTCACCTTGTGTGTTCATTTTTATGGTTTGTTTCTTTTAGCAAGTATGAAATTTCTATTGTTATCTTTTCTTATATTTATATTTGATATGTGATTGTGTCCATAATTTGGTTACTCAATGTCACATGATTGATGCAATTATAATTTGCAATAGTACACTTGTCCTTTTAAGGAATGCAAAAAGTGAAATAAAAAAAATAATCAATTAGTACTAGACTCATAGGGTCAGTCTGGTACTTGGTCCCAAGCTTAAAAGGGTTGGTCATCGGTTCCAAAAATTGCGGACCAATACTGTGCAAGTTGGTTCCTAGATTTGGTACTGGACTTATTTAATCCGGATCATGCTCACATTTACTTAAAAATACTATGATTAATTTTTTTTATTGCGTTTTCTCTATATAGCTTCCTCTCGCTTTCTTTTTCTACCTAACTCGAACACAATGAAATCTAAGGGAATACTCAGATTGAAGCAAAATTAGTTGCACCAAAAAGAAAGGGAACAAAGGAAAAGGAAAAGAAGCACGCAATGTTCCGATAATCCTTTGTGTTTTCTCTCTCACATAAATCGACTCCACGGATTTTCGTATGTCTTATAATCACCATTGGAAATTTCTCGGGCCTCAGCTCGAGGAGGTGCAATGTTAACGTAATGCCCATGCACATAATTTGCATGTCCGTACAATCAATTGATCGAAAGAATAGACAGTGCCGAATTTGCACGTTTGGCATCTCTAGACTATAAATCATCATATATTCCGAACATTATTTATAATTTACACCTAATGACATGTAAAAATAGAGAATTGCCATATGCACATTTACTTTATATATAACTTCATTTATTGAAAGATTTGATAATGTAGAATTGAGTTTTCAAATAAGTCAATTACATGGTGTTTTCTCGATGGTGTTTTCAAATAAAATGCAATGCTCAAATTGTAATTTTAGCTAATCGAGAAGGAGGCATTCAAAACGGCGAATACGCTGATCGTGCCTTCATTCCTCATTGTCAAGGATTAGGGATTGCTCCGGATCCTTCCTCTAACAATTCCCGAATGCTACATTCGCCTAGCCGGGTTAGCTGTGTTGCTCAAACAAGCCTTTAATATCGTGCTCGTGACCAGATCTACGTCATTATTGTGCTAAAACTCAAGAAATGCCAGTTCTGTTTTACTTAAGGAAGTGGTACAGGCTCACCTGCTCTTTGTCAAACCATTCCCTTTGGGACCAAGAATCAAACCCATCGGCGGTCCAAAGAAAGGAAACTGGTTGATAGAACACAATCAATGCTTTTTAAAAAGCCCTCTCCAAAATTGCGTAGAAGTCCCACTAATTTACGAATGGACCCTGCAAATATAACCATACCGTTGTTACTATAAATAACGGTGCCATAATGACCACAAATTCCCATCTGTGAGGATTTGGCAATCAGAGTTAAGGAAATTAGAGAAAGTTTTTGAAGAACATAACTACAGTAATATAGAAATGCAAATTAAGGTATCATTATTCTATCATGGAATGACAAGATTTTGGAAAATTGAATTTGGAAATTTTTTTATTGTTCTTTTTTTTTGTCATATTATAGTTCTGTTTAATGGCATTAAAAATATTTTCCCTTATCATGCTTCAAACCAAATCCCAAAAGAGAAAAAAAAGAAAAAAGAAAAAAGAAGAAGCATGGATTATGCATTGGAAAAAAATATTCTCACTTTTAAAAGATCCAAAAAATTCATGAATTACTTAAAGGATAAAATAACCTACTATTGAATTTTCCATCTACAAATTGATAAATTTGCTAAAAATACAAATTGATAAATTCGCTAAAAATCATTAATTTGGAATGCTAACTTTTGGTTTGGGAGCAAAGGAACTTGATTCACTAGCCTTAGTTCAATTTGGACTACTAATTTTCTTTTTCTATTTTCTCATTAAAATAGACAAGTTTTTGATTGAAAAAACCACAAGTGTGAAAAATGTTTTGCATCCATGCCGTTAGTAATTCTACATTTATTTTCTTTCGAAATTAAAATATTTCAATCATTCTTTTTTGCACTTAATATAAAAAAATAATAATCTAACACTGATAATGTTAATAAGTTTCATTTTTATTCCGTTATTTTTATTTTGACTGATTTTTTTCTCTTAGAAGAAATCTCAGTCGATGGGCTATAAAACCCACCAAGTGGGATTCATGATTTTTCCAAAGAATCAGGTATTCCCTGGTAAAATATGTGGTGTCCACGACTGTTCTCCTTTCATTTCCCTTTAAAAAACAGTTACAACGAAATGATAGAATGAATGAAGGATCTAGTGAAATGCCAGCCCAAACCAATGAGAAGCTACTGTACATATAGATTATAGATCATGACGTGGATCAATATCATCTTAACAATTGATTATTTATGGGTCTCTCCCATGGACCTGCATTATCAATGATTGGAATGAGTTCAGTCTACATTATCTTTGTAGAATATAAAATATTTATTTAAACCAACCTATAATTCCGCATCCAATTCTGCAAATAAATTGCAGTTATATCAAAATTTCTCCGTGTTTAAAGTACGAATGAGCAATAGTATCACCTTACATTAATCAATTCACAATTTGTCATGATTGTGTCGGCCATTAACAGAGCAATCTCAGCAAAGTTGATAAGACCTCGATCTCGAGAAGATTACTTGCAAACCAGAACAAAAAGAAACAAGCCAATCTCACCAAAACCCATTGTCCCAGGGAGCAAAGTTGATAAGACCCCGATCTCAAGAAGATTACTTGCAAACCAGAACAAAAAGAAGGGTTAATATCTTGAAAAATTTCAAACTTATACTCTTATGATAAATTTACTTTAAATTATTATTTTGATCATGAAGAACTCTAAATTAGTACAACTATAATAAATTTACCCGACCGACCATAAAAAAACCTTAAATTGGTACATTTATAATAAATTTACCATAAACCAATTTATTCGACTGCAAAAAATCCCAAACTAATAAATTTGTGATAAATATACTCTTTGCTAAATTGGATTAATACCACGAAAAAATTATAAAAATTGTAAACTTTGACAAACGTAACGTAAAATCTCAAATTGGTATACTAATAAATTGTCGCGTATCATTTAACTTAATGAGGGTAAATTCTCATCCCAAATTTAACGAAAATTAACAGAAGGTAAATTTGTCACAAATATACCAATTTTGGGTAAATTTGTTAAAGGTATACAAGTTTGAGATTTTTGGTGATTAAAAAAATAGTTTGGGATAAATTTGTCATAAATATACTAGTTTGGGATTTTTTAAGGTATTAATCCCAAAAAGAAACAAACCAATCTCACCAAAACCCATTGTCCCAGAGAGCTGAAACGTCGTTCCAGCAACACCAAAAAAGCCCAAGCAATGAAGGAAGCAATCGTGCTGTATCCTTCACCGGCCATCGGCCACCTCATCTCCATGGTGGAGCTCGGCAAGCTCCTCCTCATCCACCGCCCTTCCCTCTCCATCCACATCCTCATCACCAACCAAGCTTATGACGCCGGCCCCACCACCGCCTACATCGCCTCCGTCTCCGCCGCCGTCCCTTCCATCGCCTTCCACTTCTTCCCTCCTACCACCCTCCCGCCGGACTTCTCCACGACCTCCCCCCACCACGAGACCCTAGCCCTCAAGCTCCTCCGCCTCAACAACCCCAACGTAAGCCACGCCCTCACCTCCATCTCCGAATACAATGTCGTCTACGGCCTCATCATCGACTGCTTCTGCTTTGCTGCCGTCGCCGTTGCGCGCGAGCTCAACATTCCCTACTACTACTTCTTCACTTCCGGCGCTGGCTACCTCAACTTCTTTCTTTACCTTCCAACTCTTCACGACAAGTTTGCCAAAAGCTTAAAAGACTTTGACGCCCCAATAGATGTCCCAGGCACACCGCCGATACCACCCACCGATGTTGCGAAGCCGTTGGAGGATCGCTATGATGAGGCCTACGAGGGCTTCTTGGATTCGTCCCTGAAGATGCAGACTTCGGCCGGTATCATAGTCAACACCTTCGAGAAGCTCGAGCCGAGAGCGGTACGAGCCATCACGGACGGCGAGTGTGTGGCCGGCGGGCCCATTCCGCCGCTTTACTGCATCGGGCCGCTGATCTCTAGCAGGGGAGGCGACGACGGCAGATCGCCAGAGTCTCTGACGTGGCTGGACTCGCAGCCGAGAGGGAGCATCGTGTTCCTGTGTTTCGGGAGCTTGGGCGTGTTCTCGGTGGAACAGCTGAAGGAAATAGCAATGGGGCTGGAGAGGAGTGGTCAGCGGTTCTTGTGGGTGGTCCGTAGCCCGACACAGGACAAGAACCAAAAGGCCGCCACGTCGGCGGTGCCCGACGAGGACTTGGGGTCCCTGCTTCCGGAGGGCTTTCTTGAACGTACCAAAGAGAGAGGGCTCGTGGTCAAGAAATGGGCCCCGCAGGTGGAGATGCTGAGCCACCCTTCGGTGGGCGGGTTCGTGACTCACTGCGGGTGGAACTCGGTGCTTGAGGCGGTGTGCGCTGGCGTGCCGATGGTGGCGTGGCCGCTCTACGCGGAGCAGCGGCACAACAGGGTGCTGCTGGTACAGGAAATGAGGATCGCCCTTCCGGTGGACGAGTCAGCGGACGGGTGGGTGAGTTCCGAGGAGGTCGAGAAGCTAGTCAAAGAGTTAATGGAGAGTGAAGAGGGAAAGATGGTAAAGGAGCGAGTGCTTGCCATGAAGGAAGAAGCAAGGGCTGCTATGAGCCCTGGCGGGTCGTCTCGGTCTGCGTTGACCGGACTCATTGAGTCGTGGAAGCGCGAGTGAAATGCTCTGGATTTTGCAGGTCGTCTCGGTCAGCCATCCGTTTGTTGAACTTTTTTTGTCGTCTTTTGGGTTTGCATTATTCGAGGGAGGCCAACTGACGTACGTTTCGTCGTTTACGTTACGGACAATGTGGCATGTGCTTTTTATGTTTTTGTTTCTTTGGAAGCGTAAACATGAGGAGCATAGTCGAATTTTCTCCGGTGGCCTATGGGGCATGTGCTTTGATTCTCCCCTTGGAAACAAGATCCTTATTTTCTGAATGAAATAAAATATCTCCTGAATTTTTGTCTTCGGAAAAATTTCTCTTGAATTGAACTTGCAAAAGTATTCTCTCTTTTGGATTATCCATCTCCATTTTTAGTTTTTTTTTTTCATATAACAACTGTCCTAACCAAAAAACAAGACGTGGTAGTGGCGGCTTCTCCCAAGAGTCTATTTGGAAGAAAACAACACGTCGTTTCAAGCCACGTCAAGAGGGGACCTTGAGGGAAACACATACGGAAATGCTGTTTTTAGGCCAGCAAGTCCACTGCGCCTTTAGAAATGGCAGTCCGTGCTGGGTTCGGAGCTCTGGATTGGGTAATTGGCTATTCTTTTCCTGAAAAGTCAATATCAAATCAGAATATATATATATATATATATATATATATATATATTTATATTTATATATGATATATAGCTTTTGATATACCGTACATTCACCATGAATTATTAGTTTCTTAGTAATTTGGCTCGATTGTACTCCTTTTGGGTCTATTAATTTTTTAGACAGGACGGAACATTTAAGTGGGGAACATTACACATCATAATCTTTATTTAAGTTGTCTAGTCAAGAGCTCTATTCAGTCTTTATGGGTTGTAGAATCAACAAGGGCGAATTCAAGCTTTCTAGCAATAGTGAAATCAACTAACCCACGAGCTTAATTGAATCCTTAGCATCCTAGATCACATTGCTATGTAAACTCGAGTTCAAGGCGTTAAAATTTTGGATGAATAGAGCTTATCTTTAAATAAAATAGGATCAGACTTAAAGCTTCCCCTTGCGATCTCTTATATAGGTACACCATGCTTTTGTCGCGCAAGCAGTAGGACTTGTCCAAAACAATAAATAATTCCAGCATTAACATTGCTGTTGTCGAACCGTGTGTGCATGCAAGTCTTAAAATCGCTTATCTTTACATCCATCGCTCCAGTGGGCAAGCCAAGAATTTTTTTCGAGCGAGGTGACTGAAAAATCCATGATTGCTTTGGATGAGAAAAAGGTTCTTCTTGATTGTGAAATTTGGCATAATCTTAAATGAGGAAATTTAACCTCAAAGCTTAAATAAGAATAGCTATTTTTAGTAAACAAAATTGTTTGCATGATAATGAAATTTTATGGAATCTAAAATGACGAAATCGGCCTCCTAACTAGAAACGATTTTGGTCCATGGTGATTGACTACAGAAAATTGTCTAAAAAGTTATTACACTTTTGCTAATTCAGTTTTAAATATTTTTACTTCTTACCAATTGAGTCTATGTAACTTATTTTGATCGAAAATTGCCAATGTGGCTAGCTGACGCTAACGTGGTGCTTTTTAATATATATTTTTAAATTTAAATTTAAATTTGTTACTTTTCCCACTCTATTTTTTCTTTTTTTCTTCTTTCTTTTAGGACTGACCATGGGGAAATGGATCGAGCATTTTGACTTTGTCTACCGGACCCTCGCCAGCCCTAGGTGAGGGCCTCAAGTAAGGTTGCTATCCTTGCCTAATCTAGTGAGGGCAACGACGGCCCTCGCCCAATGTCGACAAGGGTTGGCTAGCCCATGTCTATGGTTGGTGAGGGTCATCGGCCCTCAACTTTGGCTAGGGTTGGCTAATAACCTTGCCCACCCTAAAGCCAAACCCCCCAAAAAAGAAGAAGGAGAAAAGTAAAAAAAGGAAAAAAATTAAAAATTAAAAATATCATTAAGAACTGCCACATTAGTGCCGACTAGTCATGTTAGTTATTTTTAGTCAAAATTAGCTGGATGTACTCAATTGGGAAGATGTAAAAATGTTTAGAATTAAATTGGCAAAATTGAAAGATTTATAGCTGAATTAACAAAAGTGTATAAATTTAGGACTTTTTGACAATTTTCCCCAATTGACTACTAGAATGGTGAAAAAGTAATTCAAAAGCATCCTTAGAAATGAGGTGCCATTACTAATATATATATATATATACACACACACATAGAAATTGCATCACAAATTACACATTCCATCGCATAATCATCATTATTGACGTATATATAAACTTGTATTTGGCAACACTATGATTGATTTTTTTACGACACTCTTCATGAACAATCCTCTATCATTTTCTTTTTCTACCTACTACGTGCATTGGTTAATATATATGATTCTAAAGAGATGCAATTTGATTCAAAGACCGCGCATTGAACACTATGAAATCGAAAGGAATACTCAAATTGGAGCACAACTAGTTTAACCAAAATAGAAAGGGGAACAAAGGAAAAGGAAAAGAAGCACACAGTGTTTGGATGCACTTTTGCATGTTCTTTACCTCTTAAATTGACTCGGTGCATTTTCAAATGTCTAAAATCACTATTTGAAATTTCAGCCTTTGGACAAGAGTAGGTGAAATGTTTACATAATCTACATGCACATAATTTACATGTTCATATAATCGATAAATCGAAAGAAAAGACTCAATTTTCCCCACTTGGCATAGTATGAATTGAACTGTCAAATAAGCCGATTACGTAGTATTTTCTCGGTAGCCAGGTTCTAAGTTAGAAGCGGCAATTCCACTTCCAACAATTTACAGCTCTCCCGCTCTCCATGGGAAGCTGAGTGCCCCAAGGGAAGAAAGATTATGCATCGCTCGTCTTTCCTCTAATGATGTCCTAATGCTACTTTCGCCCGGTCGGTGAAGTTGTGTCCCTCGGGCAAGCTTTTACAATTATGGTCACGATTAGAGATCTACCGCATTGTCGTGTTGGAATTGCAAAAACATCGATTCTTTTTATTTCTTTTTTTTTCAAAAAGAAGTTGTATGAGCTCAGCTATTCTTTGTCACCCTCACTCGATCAAGAATCAACCCCACCATCCATCTAAAGAATGGAGATTGGTTGACACAGTACAATCGATGCTTTTAAAATGTCCTTTCTAAAATCGTGAGGAGTCTCACTAGTTTAAACAATCATTACAATTTTATCAAATCATTTTAAATAAGAAAAGGTAAAAGATCTTAATATCGTTAACATAGCACTCAAAATATGATGACGAAATGACCAAATTTTCGAAGGATTCGAATGAAATGCTAGCCTAAACTAACGAGAAGCTATTCCATATATAGTCTATAAATCACGAGGATCATATATTATCGGGTTTTATTAGCATAATAATTTTTGGGTTATTGTTAGAGTAACAGCATATTTTGAACTATAAATTCTTAAAATGGTGTACCTCATAATAATTTATAATTATTTCTCATTAATTGTTTTTATGGTTTAGAATAGACTATTAAATACTGTCTCTATCATTTCTCTATATCATCTTAACAATTAAATATATATGGGTCTTACTATAGGACCACGTCACCAATGTTTGGAATGAGCCTAGTCCACATGATCTATAGACCAAAATATTCATTGAACCTGATACATATATCAAACTGGCTGGCTTTCAACAGTCACATTTTCTTGGGCCGCCATTTTCCACGTTCTAGATCCGAACAATATTGGGCCCATACCATACTTTGACCTCACAAAAATAAATTGCATCAGCCATTTCGTCATGCATCTGACAGTATTGGAAATTTAGAATTACGAGGGACCATACCGTATGATTCCCCCTCGATGGACCATACTGTATGATTCCCCCTCGATGTCAGGAGTATAGAACGGACCAGTCTCCCCACAACCGTCGGCCTCAGAGAGCTTCAACGTCGTGTAAAAAGAACATCAACAAGCCCAAGCAATGAAGGAAGCGATCGTGCTGTATCCATCGCCGGCCATCGGCCACCTAATCTCCATGGTGGAGCTCGGCAAGCTCCTCCTCACCCACCGCCCTTCCCTCTCCATCCACATCCTCATCACCAACCAAGCTTATGACGCCGGCCCCACCACCGCCTACATCGCCTCCGTCTCCGCCGCCGTCCCTTCCATCGCCTTCCACTTCTCCCCTGCGACCACCCTCCCCCGGAATTCTCCACCGCCTCCCCCACCACGAGACCCTCGCCTTCGAGCTCCTCCGCCTCAACAACCCCAACGTCCACCGCACCCTCACCTCTATCTCCACAGACCACGTCGTTCACGGCCTCGTCATCGACTTCTTCTGCGCCGCCGCCGTCACCGTCGCGCGCGAGTTCAACATCCCCTGCTACTATTTCTTCACTTCGGGCGCCTGTTTCCTCAATTTCTTCCTTCACCTACCAACTCTTCACGACAAGTTCGCCATAAGCGTTAAAGACTTTGACGCCCCCATAGATGTCCCCGGTACACCGCCGATACGGCCCTCCGATGTTGCGAAGCCGTTGCAGGATCGCTATGATGAGGCCTACGAGGGCTTCTTGGATTCGTCCCTGAAGATGCGGACCTCGGCCGGAATCATAGTCAACACCTTCGAGAAGCTCGAGCCAAGAGCCATAGGAGCCATCAGGGACGGCAAGTGTGTGCCCGGCGCGCCCACTCCGCCGCTTTACTGCATCGGGCCGCTGATCTCTAGCAGGAGAGGCGACGACGGCAGATCACCAGAGTCTCTGACGTGGCTGGACTCGCAGCCGAGAGGGAGCGTCGTGTTCCTGTGTTTCGGGAGCTTGGGCGTGTTCTCGGTGGAACAGCTGAAGGAAATAGCGACGGGGCTGGAGAGAAGTGGTCAGCGGTTCTTGTGGGTGGTCCGGAGCCCGACAAAGGGCAAGAACCAAAAGGCCGCCACGTCAGAGGTGCCCGACCTGGACTTGGGGTCGCTGCTTCCGGAGGGCTTTCTGGAACGTACCAAAGACAGGGGGCTCGTGGTCAAGAAATGGGCCCCGCAGGTGGAGGTGCTGAGCCACCCGTCGGTGGGCGGGTTCGTGACTCACTGCGGGTGGAACTCGGTGCTCGAGGCGGTGTGCGCTGGCGTGCCGATGCTGGCGTGGCCGCTTTACGCGGAGCAGGGGCACAACAGGGTGCAGCTGGTGCAGGAGACGAAAATCGCGCTGCCGGTGGACGAGTCAGAGGACGGGTGGGTGAGTTCGGAGGAGGTGGAGAAGCGAGTCAGAGAGTTGATGGAGAGTGAGGAGGGCAAGATGGTGAGAGAGCGAGTGCTGGTCATAAAGGAAGAAGCAAAGGCCGCGCTAAGCCCCGGCGGGTCGTCTCGGTCGGCGCTGGCCGGACTCGTCGATTCGTGGAAGCGCGAGTGAAACGCGCCGGACTTTGTGGCTCGTCTTCCTCGTTTAAGTCGTTCGTCCGTCGATGAATCTTTTATATCATCGTCTTTTTGGTCTTTTGCAGTCTTCAATGGGGGCGAAACTGATGTACAACGAACACAGTCGCACGTGCTTGATCTCTCTTTTAAAGTAATAAATGTCCACAGGACGGACGAGCAATGTTTGAATCTTTTTTTGAATTCTACTTGTATATCCACTTTCGGGTAGTCGTTTTGCAGGCCAAAGTGTACCCTTGTGGAGAAAAACTAATGTACTACAGTTTCAAAATTTAAAAAATAATAAATAATTACAACACTTTATAGCACAGTTATAACATAATTGATAACACTAATAAATCAAAACTGTCGGTATATATATAGAGATATATATATATATAGATATATATGTGTGTGTGTGTGTGTGTGTATGTATTATTGTAGTTTTGGGTCGTATGTCCACCCATTACTCTGAGAGCTATAATAATCTCATATAAGCCGACCTATCCACTCAAGGATCTCTCATCATAGGATCAAGGTCTGTTGCTTTAGGGTTGAGAACGACACGTCGTTGATGGACAACAGGTAAGTGGTGACGTGGACCACAGAAAATGGCCATCAGGTCCACTGGGCTAGAAAGAGCGTGCCTGTGGGTAGGTGAGTTGGTTTGGAGCTTAGGATTCTGTACTTTGCTATTTTCCTCTCTTCTAAATTGATTATTATTTTTTTGTTCGACCAAAAAAATAATCAATTTTTTGGATCAGTTATTTTCTTATCTATTATATAGCCATAGAAATATCATGTTAGTCTCATCTCATTTTAGTTGAGCAAACATAAAATCAAAGTAAGATGAACGTTATTCATTGTAAACCTTATTTTAGTTGGGCCTTGATTACATCTTTTATGGGATTGTAAAGTTGACAAGCCTAGTTCAAGCTCTCTAACAATGGCGAACTCAACTAGCCCAAGAGCTAAATTGAATCCTTAGGATCTTAGATTAAATATGTTACATCATTGCTATGCAAACTCAAATTTGAGGTGCTAAAGCTATGAATGGCTAGAAAAAATAAAATCGGACTTAAAAGTGTTGTCTTGCGATTTCTTATTATTACCCACTAGGATTATGTCGTACAAGTGACAAAACTTAAATTTATTTAACAAAGACCACGTAAAACGATGGATTTCTTTATCAAAGTAACGGAGTGAATCCGCAATCATTTCATAATATATCCTTCACGCGCCGTGGCCTTTGATAGAGATCTAGCTTCATGCTGATATGCATTGAATGAAATTATTAGTTTTCTTCGGATCACGTAGCTGCGTCACTGTATTGGATTTGGTTTTGGGGGGGGGGCGGCGTGGTGGCCCAGACCGTAGCTGAATGGACAATATGTAAAGCCGAAACCTCAATAGTCAGACCTAACTATCCGGCGCCCCCCGGCCGGGGGGGGGGCGGCGGCGTGGTGGCCCAGACAAGTAGTATCCCCGCTGAATGGACAATATGTAAAGCCAAAACCTCTATAGTCAGACCTAACTATCCATCTTGCACCGAATTTACCTAACATTCTCTCCAACCATTGCACTTGATTATTTTAATTCAGATGGAAAACTCTTGAAATTTTCCAAATGGGCTTAACATCTGTCATGTGTTAAAAGCTAGATAACGCGATTGCTTGTTCTGAAAAGTTTCATGCCGCTGGGAAAATTGAGTTGCGCATTAGTAGAATAATGGAAATTTACGATGGGCAAATCGAATTTCAAGACCGGAACCCTAATATGAAGAGTGTGGCTGCTTATTGGTCGAGTCCTACAAGATTCACTCCATGCCTTCTTTTTTGCTCGGGAAAGTATTTCTAAAGCTACCTTTCCTCCCAACTTACTTCAACTTTCCCCACGAAGTTGACAGATAGTCGACAGAATACCAGCTCTTTCTCACGACTTTATTATTTGTAAAGCAAACAACAATCTCATCGCAATCACCATAACAGTAGGAAATGCCTAAATGGGGCGTCCGCAAAATAACTAAAAGCAAGAAAACAAAGATGTCTCTGTATTTTAATGCGAGCTTTTACTTTCTGCATGGGTTGTCACTAATTTTCCCGTTGGATCTATTAGGGAGATTCCGTGAATTCAACGCAGCATCGGCCCATTCCATTTTTATATTGGTTATTTTATTCAGAACAAGAGATAAGGATAACGGTCCGGTGTGAACTGGGGAATGATGTTACTTTCGGGAGAAATTAGATTGTAATTTACGAAGGCGATGGGAAACAACCGAACATGTTTGAAGACGATCATATGCTTGAGGAGTGGGGTCTTGTCTTGAGGTACCCGATAAAGTTGGGAAAATTATCAAAAGAGATGTAGATCTTTTGTTTGGATGTCAAGTTAGTTCTAAATATTCAATTGAACCGGTTCAATTTTTAATATTTTGACGATATGTCAATGTAGTCCTTCCGACTAGTTTTGATAGGAAAATTGTTAACATAAACGTCAATCATCCTATGTGGTGTGATCAATATTGATGTTGACAATATTTATAATTTTTGTAATAATTTTGGAATTTTTTTTTCTTATTTTCCTCCATCAATTTGCTGCTTTGGTGGTAGACCCATAGGTAAGGGCTAAGATGTCCTCGTCATTCCTCACCTGGCCCAAATCTAGTGGGGGAATGCAAGGAGACGTGACCCAAATAGTTTTAAATCTATTAAAGAATTGTCACATCTATTCTCCAATTCCAGATATTTCTAACACAACTTATATGTGTATCTTAATAAATTCGGACCCAAATGTTTATCTGTACAATTTGTGTTATGACTAAACTTGGTCAATACTTTAGATCCGATCTTCCGGATCACCTCGAGCCGACCCCTTTGCCTGGCCAAAGAAATGGTGAAGTCTCGTTGCTATATTTGTACTCCCGTTGATGCCCCACATCCATTACTCTCAACAGTAGTCAGATTGAAGTCTCGGAATTTCAACAAATTCGGAGGATTCGATGGTCGAGAATCGATTACCTTGGAATCACAAAACTTCAAATCATTGAAACTTTTGCAGTATCCAAGGATTCGTTGCAAGCTCTTGAATATAGGGAAGCTGGATTTAGCCGGTGACGGCAGATCTTCGTTCCTCCACGGGGACAAAAAACCAACCGAGGAGTTGGTAAAGAATACATACGCATCTAGATTTTAATCCTTCAGGAGTGAGCCCTACGAAACCGAAGATTACCTTCAGTTATTGAAGAGATCATTTCTAGGAATCCTTCGTCGGCCACACCTGGCATTCATCAACGTTGTAAAACCACAATCTCTATCATCATCATTATTGCCTGCATGAAATCTCTCTACACCTTTTGGTTTAACTTCATTAACAATCGAGGTTGGCTGGTTATGTGATTGGGGCTATTTTGCTTACAAATGTGAGAAATGCAACGGAACTGAATTGAAATTCTCTTCTATCCAAATGCTTAATAGCAAAATTAGGATTAAAGAATAAATCATGCATATATTTTGTAGATTAATGTAACATTTAATTTTAATGTTCCCATCCTTATGGTTGGCACCATTTCTCTACTATGGAAGAAAAATTCGTCATTAATCAAGAAAGTATTCATATTTAGTGAATCTAATCATAAGCGATAACCTCAGGAAAAATACGAATTAAGTACTCCTCGTCTTTTGTCGGCTAGGACAATAAAGTCAACATGAATTGACTGACTGATGCGGATGCATGTAATTGACCATGACCCTGAGCATAAAAAAAAAGTGCATGGCTGCCGGGCAACGCGATCAGCAGGAGAGATTGGAGAGTTTGACGTCTAATCCATCAATCCCTGCTCCGTGGCCACAACTGCAGCCGTGCACAGGCATGCACAGGACGACCGAGCTCTGAAGCTACAACACCTAAAACATTTACAGCCATTCCAAACACCCACCAACACATTTCGCGGTCTGTTTCCTTCCTCTCTAGGTTCAATTGAGAGCATCCTCTAGGGCAATTGAAGCTCAGACGTACTGCCCCTTCTTTGAAACAGTCATGGAGAAATGCCAAAAACCACAAGGAAGTCACAAAGAAAGAAGAAATCCCTTGTCCAGACAGCAACAGAATTACAGACAAGTTTCGATTTTTTAAAACCACTCCATTGAAATATTATTCCATTAGCACCATAAACATGCACTTGGTTAACGTTCACACACAATAATACCTCAACAAAAGCAAATAAAACCAAATCCTTTCCTCGAATTATCAACAAAAAAGTAGTCTTTATCAATGTTAGAGCTTGTGCCAGGTACGAATTATAAGCACCAAATAACATCCAACAACAATTGATTTTGTTAGAATATTTAAATAATAAACGATGCATTTATCTAACAGTTTAAGTTTTTAAAAATGTTAGCTATGGTTTCACCAAAATCTCACATGATATTAAAGTTGGAGATTCTAAGTTCAAATCTCTAGGCCCATTTACCTCCACAATCAAAATATCCACGTTTAGTATTAGACAAAAAGATCAAATTAAGTGTGAGGAGTAGTGTTAGAATATTTAGATAATAAACCATATATAGCTTAAGTTTTTAGAACAGTTGGCAATAGTTCCATCAAATCTCATAGATCTCAATATTCTAATATTTCATCACCAACATTGCTTCGTTGATCGTGCCCCTTGGTGTCTTAGGCCGTAGTCCTAATCAAGGTAGGTATAAGGTGATTCTATGTGGGTATTTAATTCTATTAAATAATTTTAATGCAAGATAGTGAGATTATAATGTCTTAGGCTATATCTTATATTATCTCATTGCATTAATAAAGTAGTCAGGTAGGTTTGGATACTAACATAGTCTCGTGAGTGAACTTTATGATTGATTGAATTTTTTGATTTTTGATTGCTTTGAAGTAGCATGTTATCGGACAAGATTGATGAATTTTAAATATAGCATGCATTTCAGTGCGTTAGGTCATGTGATTGACAAAATGATAGTGTCGTTGTCGAGGCTTGAAGGAGGAAAAAATTGGCCGAAGGGACTGATTGACAAGAAATGAAACGATTTAGGATTGAATTGATAAAAATACAATAGGTGTAGGACTATTTGGACAATTTCCCAAATACAAGTGAAGAGTAGTCTAGTATTCACGTTTCAAAAATTTGACTGCTTCTTATTCTCAAGCCACAAGAAAATAATTACTGAGATACTTCGACGGAACGAAGATTTAATGTCCGCATATATATGTGTTGCATGTACTCCCAGTGAATGGCACTTAAACATTGCACGGTACACTCGCTAACGCCAGAGAAAAAAATTCCAGAAGACAACAAAAGATTGACTTTACTAAAGATCGAAAATCCATCAGTGATCCTTCCGATTTAAATTCTAGAGATTGCTGTATATCCACGAACGGGAGACCATCCCACATGCACAAGCTTCTTTGCCCTCGAATTATTTCTTTCTTTCAGAAATCCTAAAACCACAAGAAAACGATACTTCAAGTGGAGATCGTAACTGTGCTGGCGCCGCCCACATCACCGCCAACTCCCACGGAGCTCGTGACCAGGTCGTGAACATCCACCTCGCTCAACCCGGCCTTGATCGACCCGATCAACTTGGCTAAGGCCGATAGGGACGACCCGCCCTTGCTCAGCGCGGCGGTCCCGGCTTCTCGCATGGCCAGGACTCGATCCCTTATTGCTCTCCCTTTCTCCGATCGCATCAGCTCATTCACTCGCTCCTCCAGCTCATCCGCCGAGACAAGCCCATCCTCTTCCTCTGACTCGGTGACGGACAGAGCCAGCTTCATCTCCTCCACCAAGTAGACCCTATTCAACCTCTGCTCCGCGTAGAGAGGCCAGGCTAGCATGGGCACGCCGTGGCACACCGCCTCTAGAATCGAGTTCCACCCACAGTGAGTCACGAACCCGCCCACCGAGCCGTGGCTCAGCACCTCCACTTGTGGGGCCCACGACTCCACTATCATTCCCCTCCCTCTCGTCCTAACCACAAACCCTTCGGGCAGGAACGACTTGGCGCTCGGCTCCAGCTCAACCGACGTGCGCCGAGCCTCGTCGTGTGGCGGCGGGACCCGCACCACCCACAAGAACCGCACTCCGCTCCTCTCCAACCCTAATGCCATTTCCTTCAGCTGCCTCGTCGAGAAAACACCCATGCTCCCGAAGCTCAGGAACAGCACACTTCGGGACGGCTGTGAGTCGAGCCAGCCCAAGCACTCGTGCCTCTCGCTACCGCCTTCGATTCCTCCACCGGACGCCACCAGTGGCCCGACACAGTACGTCGAAGGAGTGGATCCATCCGGCATGCAGAGGCCGTCCCTCAGAGCCTTGAGGGCGGTGGCTTGGAACGAGTCGAATGTGTTGACGATGATGCCGGCTGAGTTAGTCATCTGAATCGCCGTGTCCAAAAAATGGCTGTAGATCCTGAGGCTCCGGTCTCTCATGACCATGGGCATGTCTCGGGGTGAGACTGGGGGGAAGCCAGGGACCTGAATGGGCACGTTGAGGTCTTTGAAGCCCTCGGGGTACTTCTTGTGGAGAGCGGGAATGTAGAGAAATAAAGCCAATCCGCTCGCGCCAGAGGTGTAGTAGTAGTAGGTCGGGATATTGAGGGAGGCGGAGACGCCGAAGGCAGCGTTGCAAAAGAAGTCGATGACAAACGCTTTGATGGCGGAGGACCTGGAGAGAGAGCCGAGAGTCTGGTGGAGCGTCGGGTTTAGAAGGCTGACGATTTCGAAGGTGGAGTAGATGAAGTTGGCGGGAGAGGAAGAGGAGAGGTGGTCGGAGACGGCGGGCAGATGGTGGAAGGTGATTGAAGGGTGGGAGGTGGAGATGGCGGCGATGAAATGGGTGTCCGGAGGTGGGGTGGAGAGGAGGAGGACGGTGACGGAGAAGGAAGGGTGGTGGCAAAGTATGTGCTTCGCGAGCTCTACCATGGAGGCGAGGTGACCTCTTCCAGGAGAAGGGTAGAGGACGATGGAGCCGTCCATTTTGGTGGGTCGAGAGTGACGGATGCGGCGGCGGAGATCCGGCGGAGGAGGAGGAGGCGGTGGTGGCGGACTAGAGAGGTTGTCTTTGAGTGGGTGGAATGCTGTTTAACAACCCCAAGGAGCCACGATATGTTCCGTGAACTATTGGTGCAAAACGGCTCCACGACTCTTGATGACTTATTGTCTTGATATGATATTTCATCTCCCCCTCTTTAATTAAAAATGTTATTCAATTTATTTTGGCGTCGCTACCAATCGTTTATGGGTCAATTTGACATCTAAGGAAGATGCAGAAGTTCATTTAATTCTGTGAACTAAAAATTCATGGATATGAGGACTTAATTATTAATCTAACACCCTTTCGTTGCTTTTTCTCATTATTTTGAAAATATTTTGCAAGTAGTCTTTGTCAATTTTAATCATAAATCACTAATGTGTGAGGGGAGATCATACGAGTGTACAAATAGTTATGTAACACCTAATAATTAGAAATGTTAAATAAATTAGTTATAGGGATGAAAGAACGTGGATGCACCAGGCAAACAAAGGCAAAGCTACCTTATCATCCAATGAAAGAAGGATTCTACAAACTTTGGGCCAAATTATTCAAAAAGTCCTAAACCTATTGTGTGAAGATCGATTTAGTCCTAAACTTTTTAATTGTGTCAATTAGTCCTAAAACTTTGACAATTTGCCAATTTGATCCTAAATCTTGCAATTGTGTCAATTTAATACTAAACCTTTTAGGTTGTGTTTGATTGTCCAAATTTTTTATTAGAATAAAACTGGATATAATATGATATGAAATTCATGGGATTTTGCTATATCTTATTAACTGTTTGGTGATTACAATAATAAAGTCAGATATATTTACATCATATTATAGGTCCAAGAGCTACTTCCCATTAAAATTAGTCCGGGAACCGGTCCAAAGTGAATACCCACTGAGAGCTGGATTGAATGGACTGGTTTGGGAACCGATTTTGGAAGCCCAAAAATCCAAAACCTTGTCTTTCTTTCTCTTGATTTCTAATCTTAGAAGTGTGTTTTTCCTTTTGCACGATGCTCCTCCTTTGTCATTCCTCTTCCTCGCCGGCTCATGGTGATATTGTCCATTGCATAGGATTTTTTTATTTGCCTTATGATGTTTGTTTATGATAATTAGCCTTATGGATCATTAATTTCATTTAGTCAAAAAGTTCATATACTTATTGATTATATGTGCTTAATATTTCAATACAAATGAGGAGGATTATGTTACTTTCTTTCGTATTAATGTAAAATTTGAAGTTATATAGAATATCGAGAGGTTGCAAAATAGGTTTTGATGGAAATGGGGTTGACTTTGGAATCGGATTGGAAAAACATGGTGGTTCTAAAATAGGATCCAGTGCAAACATGGTTGGATACATGGTTTAGGTCTAGAATTTACCCACCCTGAACCTGATCACCCCTAAGTCTATATTTCTCTTAAATCTAACTTTATCCTACCTTGAGCAAGCATCAAATGCAGAATATGATAAATTTTATCCTATTTTGAATTTTATCTTTACTGTCAGACACAACCTCAAGGTTTTCAGCCATCATGAAGGAAATTGGGGCTTGGCTAGATTCTTCACTTTATGGGCTTAGTCTTGAGAATTGAATATGGTTTAGGACCTCCCTGCTTAAACTCATTATGCATTTTTATAAGCACACCAATTAAAGTGTAATTCATGGGAACCTGTTAAATGTTCATAATATCTGTAATGCAAATGTAAATTATGCTAATGATACTTTAGTTTATGGATATGGATCGATCCCTAATTTTTCATGTGATAAATGAGTAATTATGATGGCAATAATTTAGTTGCCAACATGGCAGAAATTATTTAAATCTGTATTTTTTTCCTCAAGTTATTGCGCCAATCTAGGAAAGTGGTAACCGGTGAAAGAAGTGACCCAATTTCCGGCTTTAAATAGGTGGTTGATGCGTCTCTATCACTCTTGTGAGACTAATGGAGCTGTTATCCAACTCGTTTATCTTATACAAAATAAGTCCAATTCTTGATTGATATTTAGTCAATGTATTGTCTTTGAACTATATCAAGTATTTAGAATAACAACACGAGTTACAAACTTTTCCGGAAAAGTATACATTAGAAGTAAGGCTGCCCATACGAAGCATTACATTCACCTACGCACGATAACTTACATATAGTTTTGAACAATTTCGTATCTTTGTATTGGCGACACATCCATGCTGTTTCAATGGGAGACAAATAGGTTAGTATTCACAGTTTCTCTTCTTGCACCAATATGATCTCAATAACTCACTTCAGTTTCTTTATTTCTTTTAATGTATAATCTATGGTTGATCATTAGATTTACAAAGTGGCAAAGCTAGGAGCAAAGTCCACGATTTCACGACATATGAGTCACTTTCCCTCCACGTCAGAGTCTTGCTGCCACTCACTCGCTTAAGTAATTGTTTAAGCGACTAAAACAAATTAATGCCGTCGTTTGTCCGATGTGTCCAGACCGTTAGAAAGCGAAGCCTGAAAGCATGACCTTAACCCTAATGCGTAGAGAAGCTTTTCACCGTCTCGAATGTCGGCCGGCCAGAGTCCGACAAGGTTGACCGGTAGTCGATAGATTTCCGGCTTTTTCTCGCAACTATCGAACGGAGAAAGACCATCCGGCGGGAACATGCGTGTATATCTTAAATTATGGCCATTCCATGCACTCGACATGACGTCGGCTCATCTGAAAATTTTTAGGTTATCTTGTTCGCAGCATGTTGAGCTGTGGTATGATGTTGCTTTCGGAAGAAACCCCATCGAAACTCACAAAGCAAGAAGGAAAAAACCAAACGTAATTTAAGTTTGTCCATATGCATGAGGAGTGGGGACGGCTTCCATGTCAGCCATTCTTGGTTAAAATTGATCAAAATGGCTAAAGGCAAATTAACAAAATGTTTAAAACTAAATTGACAAGTTTGAAATGTATAGAATTGAATTGACCATCATGTAATAGAAAAATATATATATATTTTTAAATATCTGAGAGGTGCTTATTACCGCAACAGTAATATCCGAGGACAAATCACTAAGTAGAGATGATAGATGGGCATCCTGCTCGGGCTCAAAAGACGTTAGAAAGGTCTGGGTAATCTCGTTACATGGGAAAGACCGGCCTGGAGATTTCGATCTAAACGCTTATTAGGTCCAAGCTCCAGAGATACCTTAGGTCCTACTTTCAGGATCACCTCTAGTAGTTCATTGATTATGCTCTAATAAACTAGTCAAAAGCTACGAAATAGACTTCATCCTCCTCTTCGTATTGTACGGCATCTCACTTGTCCCTCTAGGACCAATCCTCGACATATCCTAGATGCTCATCGCACTATTCTCGTGGAGGAGGTTGTCTGTTTACCGATACTTGATTGATGCATTAGCTAGGTTAGCTCTCAAAATCGAGCCTGCCCCTTTCCATGACTAGACGAATGGTGCTCTCTCGTTGGTATATTCATACTCCCCGTGGAAGCCCCACGTCCATTGCTTTCAATAGTAGTCTTGTCCCCGTCTCGCAGATGTAAACGAGACTGATCATATCACACCACTGAAGTCAGTGCATTTTTACAAATTCCGTGTCCCCGATTCTCGAGATTCGATGATACTCGCATCATAAAAGGTCAAAATCTATTTAGGATATTTTGTGTAAGACATAGAATAAAAATGTATTGGCATACAATGTTTTTAGAATGATGAATCGGTCTCTCAAAAGGCGATAGAAATTTCGGGAAAGTAATACATGGTTCATTGTCGAAGGTATCTTCGTCCCAAGGCCAAAATCTCGGCAAGTTTATAATGGAACTCATGTGGTTAAAGTACCAAATTTTTTACAGTTGCATCTAAGCCATTTAGTAGTTCGTCATGCATTAGAAGAAATTGTGCCTATATATTGGAGAAATTTCTATTATGCAAAACAACCCGGCCCAAAGAGAGTTTCTAGTAACTATTTATTTTATTCATTATTCCCACGTATTAAGAGTGTTAGGGTGACTTTTCCAATTGAAACACTAAGTTTTACCAATTACGTATATAGTGTCTAATAATTGAATTTGAATTCATACAAAATCTTGAATCTTTCAAATTCCAAATATAAAAATTTTAATCATTCATACAAAAAACCTTAAATTGGTGCACTTATGACATATGTACCATTTATTCTTTTTCAGTACATTTTATCATCAAATTGTCAAGTTGGATGTCACATGATAATTTATAAGAGTACCAATTTAGGATTTTATCCTCTGTTTTGTTATAGATTTATCAGTTTGAGGTTTTTCTTCATATTAATTTGATTTTTAAGAGAAACTAATAAATCCACAAATGCAATAATTCAAACTCATTTTCGAGTTAAAAAAAACACTCATTTTCGGGTGCAAATAATATATGATCAGGGACCACTTTTCTGGCTAAGCTATTTCGCTTACAAACTGGCTAAGCTATTTCGCTTACAAATGCAAGGACTACTTTTCTGGCTAAGCTATTTCGCTTACAAATGCAAGCACAGAGAGCACCAATATATGATCGGGGACCACTTTTCTGGCTAAGCTATTTCGTTTACAAATGCAAGGACCACTTTTCTGGCTAAGCTATTTCACTTACAAATGCAAGCACAGAGAGAGAGAGAGAGAGAGAGAGGGAGGGAGGAGAGGGAGGGAGGGAGGGAGGGAGGGAGGGAGAGAGAGAGAGAGAGAGAGAGAGATGATCGGAGACCACTTTTTTTGGCTAAGCTATTTCGCTTACAAATGCAAGGACCACTTTTTGGCTAAGCTATTACAAATGCAAGCACAGAGAGCACCAATATATGATCAAGGACCACTTTTCTGGCTAAGCTATTTCGCTTACAAATGCAAGGACCACTTTTTTGGCTAAGCTATTACAAATGCAAGCGCAGAGAGCGGCAATATATGATCGGGGACCACTTTTCTGGCTAAGCTATTTCGCTTACAAATGCAAGCACATAGAGCACCAATATATGATCGGGGACCACTTTTCTGGCTAAGCTATTTCGCTTACAAATGCAAGCACATAGAGCACCAATATATGATCGGGGACCACTTTTCTGGCTAAGCTATTTCGCTTACAAATGCAAGCAGAGAGAGAGAGAGAGAGAGAGAGAGAGAGAGAGAGAGAGAGAGAGAGAGAGAGAGAGAGAGAGAGAGAGAGAGAGAGAGAGTCGTTTTTCTATGATTAATAGGAATTGCAAGGGAATCAAATTGAAACATTTAAGCACTTAGCGCTAAGTGTGTTCTCATATTAATTTTCAGCACCAATCCTCTACGGTGAAAAAACAGTCCATAATGCATTTTAGGAGAAGCTAATCACACACCAAAAGAGTTATATTTACTGTATCTAACCACATAAAATTCTCCTTCTTAAAGGGCCTATAATATTCCTAGCTCATAAAGAAAGGACATATCTCGCCAACTCATACACTAAGGCCATTCCCTTAATAATATCATTCTCGATTGGATCTAGCCAATCGGGTGCAAATACAATGGACCTGGTCGTAACCACGAATGGGAGACAAAGCCCACGGACACAAACTTCTTTTCCTCGAATTTGATCCTTTACTATGAAAGACTTCTTCACATCAAAACCCCGCAGGAAAACAACAAGAAAACAACACTTCAGGTGGAGATCTTAACTGTGCTGGCGCGGCCTACATCACCGCCAACTCCCACGGAGCTCGTGACCAGGTCGGGAGAATCCACTTCGCTCTACCCGGCTTTCATCGACCCGATCAACTCAGCTAGGGCTGATAGGGACGAACCGCCCTCACTCAGTGCGGCAGTCGCGGCGTCTCGCATGGGTAGGACTCGATCCCTTATTGCTCTCCCTTTCTCGGATCGCATCAGCTCATTCACTCGTTGCTCCAGCTCATCCGCCGAGACAAGCCCATCGTCTTCCTCCGACACGGTCACGGACAGAACCAGCTTCATCTCCTCCACCAAATAGGCCCTGTTCAGCCTCTGCTCGGCGTAGAGCGGCCAGGCCAGCATGGGCACGCCATGGCACACTGCCTCAAGCACGGAGTTCCACCCACAGTGCGTCATGATCCCACCCACGGAGCCGTGGCTCAGCACCTCTACCTGCGGGGTCCACGACTCCACTATCATCCCCCTCCCTCTTGTCCTGTCCACAAACCCTTCGGGCAGGAACGAATCGACGCGCGGCTCGAGCTCGACTAACATGCGCCGAGCCTCGTCGTGAGGTAGCGGGACCGGCACCACCCACAAGAACCGCACTTCGCTCCTCTCCAACCCCACCGCCATTTCCTTCAGCTGCCTGGTCGAGAACACACCCATGCTCCCAAAGCTTAGGAACAGCACGCTCCGGCTCGGCTGCGAGTCGAGCCAAACCAAGCACTCTTGCCTCTCGTCGCCACCTTTGGTTCCCCCGCCGATAGCCACCAGTGGCCCAACACAGTTTATCGGAGGAGTGGCTCCATCCGGCACACAGAGGCCATCCCTTAGAGCCTTGAGAGTGCTGGCTTCGAATGAGTCGAACGTGTTCACAATGAGACCAGTCGATAGCCATTTGAACTGCCGTCTCCAAGAAATAGCTATAGACCCCGAGTTTCCAATTGTTGATGGCCATGGGCATGTCTCGAGGCGAGACTGGAGGGAAGCCAGGGATCTGAATGGGCATGTTGAGGTCTTTGAAGTTCTCGGGGTACTTCACTTGGAGAGCAGGAATGTAGAGGAACGAGGCCAACCCGCTCGCGCCAGAGGTGAAGTAGTAGTAGGTGGGGATGTTGAGGGAGGCGGAGACGCCGAAGGCGGCGTTGCAGTGGAAGTCGATGACGAAGGCCTTGATAGCAGAAGACTTAGAGAGAGAGACGAGGTTCTCGTGGAGCGTTGGGTTGTGGAGGGACGATTTCAAAGGTGGAGGGGATCAAGTTGGCGGAACACGAGGAGAGGTGGTCGGTGTTGGGGAGGGAGATGGCAGGGAGGTGGTGGAAGGTCATGGACGGGTGGGTGGTGGAGACAACGTCGATGAGGTGGGTGTCCGGAGGTGGGGTGGAGAGGAGGAGGACGGTGACGGTGAAGGAAGGGTGGTGGTCGAGGATGTGCTTCCCGAGCTCCACCATGGAGGTGAGGTGGCCTCTTCCAAGTGAAGGGTAGAGGAGGATGGAGCCATCCATTCGGTCAGTCAAGAGTAACGGATGAGATGGCCGAGATAGGGCGGCGGAGGAGGTCGCGGCAGAGATGGAAGAGACTAGAGTGGTTGGGTTGCTTTTTGCGGTCAAGTTGGCTAATGTGGGCGGTCATCATTTTTTTTTTTCGGTAACCCAAGGAACCTCGTAAGTTAACGGCCGGGTTACTTTTTGCGGGCAAGTTGGCTAGTGTGGGCAATGATCATTTTTTTTTTTTTGGTAACCTAGGGAACCCCGTAAGCCGATGGCTGGCGAGCAAACCTTGGGAGAGCAACTGCAGGACCCACCACCACAATGCTCCAGATAAGAATCCCTAATAATGTCTTTGGGATTCAAATTTCTTCCCTTCGTGAGAGGGAGAAAGCTCGAGCCAGCTGCGCCGTTGAAAGTGGTGATGGGAAGTCATCATTTTATGCATGAACTAGTGGTGCAAAATGACTAAGGGCGTGTCGCGACCTCTTTTTTTTTTCGGCGCCCGTAATCGGGTACGAGCGCCGGCAGGAGACTAATGGCTCGGCTGAAATTGATTAAACCCGGACTCTCCCAAGTCCACCAATTCACGACTTTAATAGTGTAAGTTTTTAACTTGCAAGTTGATTTTTAAAATGGAGTCGCCACTAATCGATTTGGGGTGGGTTGATTAAAAACCCAAGCAAAGTATCGGGAGAAATTCTCACTCCTGTGCAACTAGAGAAATTAGGATTGAGGACTTGATTACACTAGTTAATCACTAATGCCCTTTCGGTACCTAATCTTGTTTAAACCTTGAGGTTTTTGGACGTTCGAGGGATTTTTCATGCATTTTTGGGAGAAAAAAACATTTTTGAGTCCTTTTCTAATTTTTTTTGGACGTAAAAGGGATTTTTCGGATTTTTTGGTATTTTTTGGAAAAATTCAAGTCTTTTTGGCTTTTTCTGAATTTTTTGGATTTTTCATGAATTTTTGGTCTTTTTTGGATTTTTGGCATTTTTTGGAAAATATGGAATATTTTTTATTTTTTTGATTTTTCAGAAAATAAATATTTTTAAATATTTTTGGAAAATAAATTATTTTTTATTTTTCTCGATTTTTTGAAAATAAAACAATTTTTTAACATTTTTTAAATATTTTTTGAAAATAAACATTTTTTTATTTTTTTGAAAATAGATTATTTATTTTTTAAAAATAAATTATTTATTTATTCATCAAAACATTATTTTTATATTAAAATAATAAAATAAACCGACTGGGTTGGATTGCGGGTTGGGTCCGACTTGGGCCGGCAAACCCGATCGCGAACGCGGGCCTGACTCGGATTTTTCTCCTTTTTTTTTTTTATTTATTTTTATTTTGAAGAAATGGCATCGTGGCCGGGCGCTTGGGGACACCGGCTCGGCCCGATGACCCGCTCTAACAACCCGCTCCACAGCGAAACCCTACCCAACCCGGCCGGCACCCGACTCGACCTCCGCGGCCCTCGAAATTTGCAGAATCCCTACCCGATTCCCGATCCGGGTTTGACCTGACAACCCGAGGTCGCGACCCGGAAAATCGAGAACCCTAGGGTTTCCGAATCGTGGCATTGAGGAGGGAGAGGACCAAGGCGCAGCGGCGACGGCGGCGGCGACAGTGGCGACGACAGCGATGACTGGACTACGGAGAGGGAGATGGTGATGGCGATGGCGATGGCGACATCACGATACCTGTTCATGGCAACGGTGCGACGGGGCAGCGACGATGGCAAGATCCACGCGAATCTCCTCTAGCTCTCTCTCTCTCTCTCGGGTTCGCTCTTGAGCTCCCCGAAATCTCTTGGGGATCCCTCCGAGCTCACCACACCACGGCCAGCCCTGCACTCGAGCTCCTTGAAGTCTCTCAGGGGACCCTGAGCTTCAGCTGGCCTCTCTCTCTCTCCGTGATCTCTGTGCCCCTCCGATGATGGTAATAGGGGCCTATTTATAGGCCGAGGGGCGGCCGATCGACAAAGTTCGACCGTCGGTCACCGTAGCCTTCGCTGGCCAAACCGGTGTCCCATCCGACGCCAGCTGCCCCCTGCTCCCTGTCCCTTCGTTGCTCGTGCTCTTCGCTCCACGTGCGTCACTATTTCTTTCTCCTGCTCCGGCGTCGCATCTCCAGCGCGTGAATTGTAGAGGCGTCGAGGAAGGAGATGTCCGAAGGGGGGCTGGGCCTTGCGCCTGGGTTGTGGAGGCCCATAGAGGAGGGGCTGCTGCTTTTCTGTTTTCTGGCTTCTTTTCCATTTTTTTTTCATTTCTTTTCCTTTGTTTTGTCATTTTTATATGCTTTTCTTTCAATATATTATTTATCCGGAAAGACAAAATAAAATAAAAACTTAATTAATAAAATAAACCTAAATAAAATTAATGCGTCAACAGCTGCCCCTCTTTGAAGGTGAACTCACAGAGGTTGCATTCAAAGATAAACTGATGCCTAAATTTTATCCATGCATACGTAGCAGATTATATTTTATTTGGGACCTATTATTCTATGCAAAAAAAGAGTAATATAACTTTACATATACTAAGACAGATAAGAAGATACCTGCAGTTACTTATCGGGAGTGAGTGAGATAAGGTGTGAACCCCGAGTTTGACAAGTATCAAGGCATCATCTTGCTTGGTGATATGAGGAGGTTACTTTTCCAAGACTCGAACCATTTTTTGGTCGCCTGTTAAAACAATCGATAATTTGTCTAGGACCCGAATCTTTATTCGGTCGCCGGACAAGAAATTGCTTTCCTAGGACCCGAACCATTCTTCGGTCGCCTGTTAAAACAATCAATAGTTTGTCTCGGACCCGAACCTTTCTTCGGTCGCCGTGATGGGAAATTGCTTCTCCATGACTCAAATCATTCTTCGGTCGCCTGTTAAAACAATCAATGATTTGTCTAGGACTCAAACCTTTCTTCGATCACCTTGACAGGAAATTGCTCCTCCAAGACCCGAACCATTCTTCGGTCGCTTGTTGGAGCAATCAATGGTTTGTCTCGGATCCGAACCATTCTTCAGTCGCCATGATGGGAAATTGCTTCTCCAAGACCCGAACCATTCTTCGGTTGCCTGTTCAAACAATCAATGATTTGTCTAGGACTCGAATCTTTCTTTGGTGGCCTTGACGGAAAATTGCTCCTCCAGGACACAAACCATTCTTCGGTCGCCTGTTGGAGCAATTAGTGGTTTGTCTAGACCCGAACCATTCTTCGGTCGCCGTGACAAGAAATTGCTTCTCCAGGACCTGAACCATTCTTCGGTCACCTGTTAAAACAATCAATGATTTGTCTAAGACCCGAACCTTTTTTCGGTCGCCTTGACTGGAAATTGCTCCTCCAGGACCCAAACCATTCTTCGGTTGCTTGTTGGAGCAATTAGTGGTTTGTCTCAGACCCGAACCATTCTTCAGTCGCCGTGATGGGAAATTGTTTCTCCAGGACCCAAACCATTATCCGGCTGCCTGTTAAAACAATCAATGATTTGTCTAGGACCCAAACCATTCTTCGGTCGCCTGTTAAAACAATCAATGATTGGTCTAGGACCCGAACCTTTCTTCGATCGCCTTGACGGGAGACGCACCGACCTTTGGGGCATTTCATTTATGGGTGCCTCTTTTGTATTGAGAACACCAGTTGGTACCCAACCTTTCTTGGGAGATGCGTCGACCTTTCTCAGGGCATTTGTTTTGTGGGGGTGTCTGACCTCCTTCAAAGACAACAGCTAGTACCCGACTTTTCTCGGGAGGATGTGCCGACCTTTCTCAGGGCATTGATTTTGGAAGATACCTGGACATTCATAAGCATATCAAAGAGTACCTGGATATTCAAAAGTACTAACATGAAGGATATTTGGGCCTTTGTAGGCATCAAAATGGGTATTTGGCTGACCATAGGCATTGAAGGGGTACTTTGATGATCACAAGTATGAATTCTTGGGGGATACTTGGACATTCACAAGTATCAAAGGGGTACTTGATAATTGGAAATATTGATAACATACCTTGGATATTTGTGAAGGTGTCTCACCTCCTAGCAATTGGGAAATATTGAGGGCGTACCTGGGATATTTGTGAAGGTCTCTCACCTCCTAGTAATGGGAATATCAAGAGCGTGCTCCGCATATTCGTGAAGGTCTCTCACCTCCTGGTAATTGGGAATATCGATGGCGTACCTGAGATATTTGTGAAGGCCTCTCACCTCCTGGTAATTGGGAACATCGAAAGCGTACCTAGGATATTCGTGAAGGTCTCTCACCTTCTGGTAATGAGAATATTGAGGGCATGTCCCGCATATTCGTGAAAGTCTCTCACCTCCTGGTAATGGGAATATCGAGGGCGTGCCCCGCATATTCGTGAAGGTCTCTCACCTCCTGGTAATTGGAATATTAAGGACGTGCCTCGCATATTCATGAAGGTCTCTCACATCCTGGTAATTGGGAATATCGAGGACGTTCCCCGTATATTCGTGAAGGTCTCTCACCTCCTGGTAGTTGGAATATCGAGGACATATCTTGGATATTCATAAAGGTCTCTCACCTCCTGGTAATTGGGAATATCGAGGACGTACGTCGCATATTCATGAAGGTCTCTCACCTCCTGGCAATGGGAATATCGAGGATGTATCTTGGATATTTGTGAAGATCTCTCACCTTTTAGTAAATGGGGAATATCGAGGACATGCCCTGAATATTCATGAAGGTCTCTCACCTCCTGGTAATGAGGAATATCAAAGACGTACCTTGAATATTCATGAAGGTCTCTCACCTCCTAGTAATGGGGAATATCAAGGACATACCTTGGATATTCGTGAAGGTCTCTCACCTCCTAGTATGGGGAATATCGAGGACGTACCTTGGATATTCATGAAAGTCTCTCTCCTCCTGGTATGGGGAATATCGAGGACGTAACTTGGATATTCATGAAGATCTCTCACCTCCTTGGTATGGGGAATATCAAGGACGTGCCTCGCATATTCATGAATGTTTCCCAACTCCTGGCAACATAAACTTAGATATAGCACGAGGCTTACCTGGATGACCGTAGGCACTTAAAAGGGGTGGAACATCTAGGTAGCCGCAGGTGTACAAAGTACTGGAATACTTGGATGAACAAAAATATTTAATGATATGATCTTGGACCACTCAAGCAGGTCCAAATGTAAGAAAGCATACCTGGACAACGGTGGGTACTTGATGATATGGAGATACCTAGATAGTAATAGGTATTCAACGATAAAGGGATACTTGGTCAGTCACAAGTATCAATACTCTGGGGACAACTCGAATAGGGTGTCAGGAAAAAGGAGTATCCGAACGGTGGTCGGTACTCAAAGACAATGGGGATACCTAGACAACAGTAGGTATTCAAACTCAAAGGACGACTCAAATAGGTTGAGTGTCAATAAGAGAGTACCTAGACAGTGGTAGGTACTTTAAGACAAATGGGGATAGTTATATGCTTACCTGACAATATCTCTAATCTCTGAGAGTATGTCTGCTATTTGCATAATATGCACACACGATTGTATATGCTGTAAATTCATAAGTTTAAATGAGATTCATGCATGATAATTTTGTCAATTTTGCATCATCTAATTTCCACTAGGGAAGATTTTGAAAGACAACCTTCATTTAGAATGTAGATGTCTTGAGCATGCCTGGTGAGGGACTTTCAGTTTGAAAGGACTTTTCGCTCACTCTCATGGAAAAGGCTATCCTGACCATTAATGCAAGATTTATAAGGACCACACTATCTCACTGTCATCATGTCAGAAGGGGTCTGAGTATTCTCGCAAACGGTACGACTTTACTAATATGAAAAGTCTTTATTGAAACTGTGATGAAGTCTTGTTCAGCGGCTCATCAAAGGGGACCATTAAGGTCAAGGCTCATGAACGAAGTGCCACACGATCATCTCCAGGTTTGCAAGTCAAGAATCCTACGAAAAGAGATAGAGTAATCTTGCTTGTATTTCTTCGAGCGATGTTTATAAACATATGAAATCCTACATTAATTGAAGTACCCCAATTTAAAGAGACTTTTACAATGGGATGCAACATAGACTTGGCTCACATGTAAGAGGGTGAGAGTTGGTGATTGTCTTGGCATTTGTCACTAGTCTTTCTTGTCAGATGGAGGTTCTATGGACCACAACAACAACTTTTTCTTGGCTATATTTTTGACTAGGGCATTGGCCTTGCTTTTACCAGGCACACTGCTTTTTCATGCCCCTATTTTTTATTCTAGTTCTTCATTTATCGGCATTGACCTTGCTTTTACCAGGTATACTACTTTTTTATGCCCCTGTTTTTCATTCTTGTCGTTAGAGGAACTAGCCTAAGCAAGTTCAATCATGACACTATTGTTAGACTCTTGAGTCTTCATCTTCAGCTAGCGCTCTAGGCTATGCTGCTTAAATGGCAGTAACTTCTGTTTTGCCTCCATGTGATGATGAAATTATAGACTCAATTGGGTTGTACAATGAATGCAAGTGCATAAAGAATTGCTCTTCGTCATTCTGGGGAACTTAAATTAACGCGAGTGTTCATATGCAATAAAGACACCCAAAGATTGATGCAAGTGCGAGCAAGAAAATTTCTATCTCTCTTCTCACCTTGTGATGCTGCTTTGCCTCTGCTCTACCCCAATGTGTGGTGGTTCTTGACGGGGGTATGAGAGAAGCTTCACCAGTGTATGGGGCTTAATGGGGTGAGCGATGGAATGCCTCTCACTATTTTGGTTATCATACCATTCGCGAGAGAAATCTTTACCCTGCAGCCATGGAATCTTCTGCACTCATCTCACAAGTGTATAGATGGGGGGGGATTGTGTGTAGGATATGGCTTGCCTTTCATCATTCTAACCCGCCTCATCCAGCATGCTCAATTAATCTTGTATTCTTCACTTAGCTATTTATTCTAATAATCCTCAGTGGAATCAGTGATTTAGACAGACAAAATCATCATGCAAAATCCATTTGGAAAAGGCATGCAGCATTTTAAATATGATGGAGTTTGTACTCTAAGAACAAATGAATGGTTTTGGCTCAAAAGACCTTGTTGGCAACTTTAAGGGTCAATAGAATGGTGTTTCCAAATATGTTGAATCTTGAATATTAAAAGGGTTATTCTCAAAGGGGTATTCACAAATGAGTGTTGATAAATTGCTCCTATTGGTTAGGGATATGACATACGAAAGATCAGCCAGGGATTGGGAATCTAATTAGGAATTTCTGTTCTTGCCTTTTGCAGAAGAGAAGCTATGGAAATAGCTCAACCAATAGGGCCAAGATCATAAGTGACTTGAGGCATGAAGGGTCTCTGTCATTTGCTTTGATGATACTTTGTTTGGGAAAACTTATCAAAGTCTGACATGCCTTTCATTGATTTGTTTTTTACATCTTTAACGGTTAGGTGATCTTGTAAAAGACAAGAGAGAGCGTGTTAGTCACGAAATTTTTTAGAAGTTAAACAATTGGAAGCGATACAATATTACCCTTCACTGGTTTGCAAATGATTGGGTGAACCTGAAGTGAGAGGGGGACACGAAGTCCTATGTCCCTTGCTTCGTTAGGTAAATTATTCTCTGAATTGGCTCTTGGATCACACGTCTTTTTACACGAAGCCAAGTAAATTTGATGTGGGTCATTTCCACGTACTAGCTTGGCCAATATTGATTTGACAAACCTAACCATTAAGTTTGGCTCTTGAATCCTAATGCTTTCTATCAAGATGGGGAATATGTCAAAAGTGAATTCAGAGAGGGGGAGAGTATTGGAAACGATACCAAATTACTCTTCTCAAAGTTTGTATGTGCTAGCTCCTAAAGGTATTTGAATGTCGATGATGGCCTCTTTATCTTGGCATAGTTCAATGTTTCATTCAATTGGCCTTCCTCATTTGTGACCATATATGCATGATTGCTAGTCATTGATTCATCTTCAATGCTTTCCTTCTGTGGAATTTCTCCTTTTGTCTTTAACTATAGCATCATTGGGCAAAAGTCACGTACATCAAGCTTCTATGGAATCTGAGATAAAAAATCTCAAGCTTTCTGATGGCAATTACTCTTTGGAAGAATATGTGTCTGGAGTGAAGTTTTTAGATTCCAAAGTCATTGTCCAGCGTGTTGGGCTATAGATCACCTTGACTATTTGGATTTTCTCCTTGTCGATAGTAATCACTTTAAAGGAAGAGAAGGAACTTCTTCCTTATGTTGAAGTTGAAACTGTAACATCTAGCTGTTTGGGCGCGTCGTGCGACAAGATAGTCTTTTAGCTTAGGATGGAGCTGGGCAGGAGTGAGGCATGTCATGGATGCTTCGATTTCAACTGTATGCCTGTACCTATTATGTCTCACCTTTGGTATCCTGTAAATAGAAGAGAGGGGATGTCATTTTCGACATAATGTTCAGGGAATAGGACTTACTCTTTTGAAACGTGATGATCCTTTCTGTTTGCCCCCGCTTTCTCGGAAGGGTGTTTTTGAATTTGGAGAGCTTACACGATGTGCCAACTTTAGATGCCTCTTGGTCACACTAAGTCAAAGGGGATGATATTCTGAGACACAAAGTAAGTGAGTAAGAAAGACAAATGTGCTTAAATTTATTATCTTATTTTGACAAAGCTTTTTGGTGATGAAACATTTTTTGTTTTCAAAAGTATATATCTTTGGGGGAAAGAAAGCAAGAGGAAGCCCAGCCCTCAGTATTCTCCTTGGATATATTTTTTTTCATGGTTGGATAGCATCACTAGGCCGATTTGGAATACTGCTTCATGCTCTCAAAACAAAATATTAGAATTGTACAATAGAGTACTTGAATGAAAATACAATAGTAGCACACTAGATAGGATGAGAAACAATAAATTATAAAAACAAGTAAAACTCATGAAAACCCTTGTGTAAAGGAGCGCTTTGATAGTGCTGGTCTTGAAGCTAAGCGTCTTTGAATTCCTTGCCTTCAGTAGACTCGAAGTATTCACATGCAATGACTACCTCGTTGAAGTTACGAAAGTGTAACCCATGCAGCCAACAGCGATGCTTGTAGGACAAAGCTTCTATGAATTGCTTCATTAACTCCTCTTCAGCCAGTTGAGGGTGGGTTTGCATCATGAAAGCCTTCCACCTCCTTGCATACGCTCGGAAGTCTTCCATTGGTCCTCTTCTGAAGTGGGCCAAACTCTCACAAGGCAGCTCAGTTCCAATCTGGTTTTGGTGCTGATGCAAGAATGTGGAACTCAGCTCATTCCAATCTTTTAGGAGATGAATATTTGCTGAGATGAACCATTGCAATGCAGATCTCGTAAGAGTTTCTTGGAATGCCTGAGTTGTGAATGACATCGGGCCATAATATCGACTCATTTCCGCATGGAGATACTGCAAGTGAGCCACGAGGCAAGTCGTGCCATTGTATTTGCGGAGATTAGGTATCCATATTTCTACGGGGGTTAGGATCCTACAAGGGCAAGACGAACCTGATATGTCTTGGTTAGGCCACTGGTTTTTCCGCTGCATGTTCATTATAGTGGTGAATTTTTCTACTTCAGGGAAGCTGGACTCTATCAAGATTACCCCATTGCTTTCTTCCGAGTCAAAATTAACGAAGGAGGATGAGGCATTTAAGCTATCCTCATGGTCAGGTGATGAGCTTAGTACTTCATTAGGATTGTAGCGGATAAAGACGTATGTTTAATCTTCTGACGGGCCTTCATCCCCGGGTGAGAGTAGGAAACAATTATACAATGAATCGTCAATTTCATTGTCAAAATAACGTTGGAAGTCCTTGGGGTTGTATTCTAGGGACGGGAAGTCTTTAGGGTTGTAGTCTAGGGAATAGTAGCATTTATTCTAGGGAATGCTCGGCGGACGCTGAATTGATTTGCTTAGGCTTTCTTTTTTTGGCTCTCGGTCCAGACCTTTTGAGTAAGGCCCTTCGTTTTGCCAAATCAATCCTGTCCAGGGAAGTGAGAGATATTAGAGTGTTGCTCTCTGATTCACTTTCTAGGTTGATAGGGGTCGGTATTCTCTAGACCCTAGCTCTTGCAGTAAGCTTAAGGAGTTGATCTATCGTGCCCCGGTCTTGAACATGCTCTGTGTCCTTAATCTCGTACAAAGGCTCATTGCCTTTCCTAATGGGAAACTTTTTAGTAATAAGATGCTACTCAGTCGCCCATTTATTATGCAAGGCTTCATTGACATGCTCCTCTCCTATCTCAGTGACTAACGGCTCCTCGTGCTTCGCGATCATCGGCTCTTTGTAGGGCAAGGTGATGTCAAAGGTGATGTCAATATTATACTCTTGGTGAAAAATATGAATTAATTCCCTCCAAGCTTTAAGGGGACTAATCTTCTTGATAATGTATCATCACAAGGCAGGGCCAGTCAAGTTCGATTGGTACGATTGAATCATCCTTCGGACTAGGTAGGCCTGCAAATAGGTCTCTGGGCAGGAGGTATTAGCATACCTTTCGCATTCAGGTGCTTTGAGCTCTTCAGGGATCTCAATACCGGCGTAATTGGATAGGTCTATGGGATTCTGCCCCTACAGCTGGTTTAACTTTTTCATGATATTTTCAAACTGTCTATAGTGCTGGCTATTTTCCGGTAAATTCGCGGGTGTCATGACAATGGTTAAAGCAACTACGGAGTTGGGCCTAGCTTGAGTAGATTTCATTTGTCTTGAGAGCTATCGAAGGACAATGGACATCAGTCCTACGCCACTTTCACTGTTGGCGAGGTGATTTTGTACATCATTCTGATCGGCCCCTATTGCATGAGGTCATTCACGTGCGATTGGTGGCCGATGATTCATAATTATCTGTTCGTTGCGAAAACAATGAATGAGCACGAAAGTAAATAGAGATTGACCCATGGCAATGGTCTAACTACTTTTTTATTTATCAAAAAAGAATTTTATTGACTGCAAACTTCTGACATCTAAAACTTGAAATTGAAATGATAGAATGAAATGCTAGATATTAAACAAAAGTCCCTAAATAATGGGATAAAACTTTCATGATATGAACACTAAGGGAGACACGACTGCTAATTTATATGCGACAGGGAGCCTTGTTCCTACAAAGGCTGCTTGCTTTCTTGGACTGGCTCTGAGATGAGTATCTGGCCTATTCATATATCCTTTGCATAAGCTTTGCTTGCTCGTGCGGGTTGCTCTCTCTGATTGAGCGAGGGACCAATGGCTTCCACCTTGTCGGGATGTGATGATTGTGGATGTAAGCCGCAGAGGCGTGGTTGGCTTTTTCTTCTCCCTCAAGCCCTTTAGGTACCACGATCCTTTGTGATGGCACTTGTCCCAAGTTTCCTTAATGATAGAAATTTCGATTGCATAGTCACGGCTTGTGTTGAAAAGGACTGGAGGAATTCTCCTCCTGAAAGGCGATGGAATCTCCTAAAGGGCTCCAAATTGTCGTGCCATCCGATATGGGTAATAGGGAACGGCGTCGGTGCAGCCAAGCAACGGAATTGGGTGGGTGTGTTTGTAAGCAAAGCATGCCCTCTTTTCATGGAACCAATCAGCACACTATTGGAATGCCTCAGGAGCTGAGTTTCTTAGGAAGTCAACCCAATTTAAACAGCTTTGATTAGGAATATACGATCCTAAAATCATAAATTTTTGTAACGGATTTTTGAAAGAATTTGTTTCAGACGATCGCATGAAGTCTCGGAATTCGCTTAAGTGAGAAAAGAACCAGACTGGTAAAATTTCAGGAGAGGCTCGCATGATTTTCTCCGTGTTATCTTTAAAACGATTAAAGGACAAGAATGTTTCAGTTAAAATAATGTTTCAGTTAAAATCATGTTAACATAATTTCCCCCCTCAAGATCTGATCAACTATCCATGCCATCTTAGGACTTATGGCATTTCTTTGATGAGAGAAAATGATGAGCACGAAAAAGGCTAGGAGGAAAATTTCACTTTTTTTGGTCATAGGCTGATTTTGAAAATAGGCATTCATAAATTCAAATAGGCATGTATTATGGTTGTTTTCAAGAATTTGTATCATAAAATGGACTTCATTTCTTAAAAGTCGCGCCAACCCACACAACAGGATGATGCATGTTGATGGCCTGACAAGTTTTTTCTAAAAATGCATTCCAGTGATGATGTTGTATTTCTCCAGGGTTGGGGTTAGCTCAAACCTACCAAACATAAAAGTAAGTGTCCTCGGGCACTAGAAATGTGCCATGGCTTGTATGACTTCGGAACGAACAGTGACTTGGATCAGCGATAGGAGATGACCGACTTTGGCCTTCATGCGCTCTTGGGCAAACTGATCCAATTGACCTCACCATCTGAAGAGCTCCGCCTTGGGAGCGGGAATGAACTGGATATCATCTTTCCCCATCGCATATAAACTGGGACTTGAAAAGCTTATCCTAAATTGCCACGGGCCAATAAAAAGACTGAGTAAAAGTAAATAAATTACTTTGCTTTTAAAGAAAATGGCAAACACAAAGACATGCGCATGGGATGTGTGGCTCGATTTCTAACTGAGAAGGTTTGTTGAAATTAAAAGGATATCCGCCCATCGCAGTCTCACGTTAGTAGTATAGCCTCCTAACCTTGGCTAAGAAATTCGGGAAAGGAAAGGCAACCTCTACATCGCAATCTCGCGTTCGAGGTCGTATCTTTCTTAAAACTATCATAGAAATCCTATGGCGGCCCAGGTCCGGTGGCCGGATTGTGTGTGCCATGTATAGTGCTAAAACAGTAAAGCATGCATAGCAATTTATAATCAAAAGATATTTTATTTTAAATAAAAATCTCTAAGCTATTAACCTGCACAAAAGATAAAAATCCAAAGTTAGCAAAGTATTTAAACAAAGACAAAATGGCCTAAGTCCTCAAAAATTATCCCCAGCGGAGTCGCTAAGCTGTCGTGACCTCTTTTTTTTTTCGGCGCCCGCAATCGAGTACGGGTGCCAGTAGGAGGCTAATGGCTCGGCTGAAATTGGTTAAGCTCGGATTTTCCCAAGTCCACCAATTCACGACTTTAATAGTCTAAGTTTTTAACTTGCAAGTTGATTTTTAAAATGGAGTCGCTACTAATCGATTTTGGGTGAGTTGATTAGAAACCCAAGTAAAGCATTGGGAGAAATACTCACTCCTGCGCAGCTAAAGAAATTAGGATCGAGGACTTAATTACACTATTTAATCACTAATGCTCTTTCGGTATCTAATCTTATTTAAACCTTGAGGTTTTTTGGACGTTCGAGGGATTTTCCATGCATTTTTGGGAAAAAAACATTTTTGAGTCTTTTTCTAATTTTTTTTGGACGTAAAAGGGATTTTTCGGATTTTTTGGTTTTTTTGGAAAAATACAAGTATTTTTGGGTTTTTCTGAATTTTTTTGGATTTTTCATGAATTTTTGGCCTTTTTTGGGTTTTTAGCATTTTTTTGGAAAATATGGAATATTTTTTGATTTTTTTGATTTTTCGGAAAATAATTTTTTAAAATATTTTTAAATATTTTTGGAAAATAAATTATTTTTGAGTTTTCTCGATTTTTTGAAAATAAAACATTTTTTTAACATTTTTTTAAATATTTTTTGAAAATAAACATTTTTTTTATTTTTTGAAAATAGATTATTTATTTATTAAAAAAATAAATTATTTATTTATTCATCAAAACATTATTTTATATTAAAATAATAAAATAAACCGACTCGGGTTGGATCCGCGGGTTGGGTCCGGCCGGGTTGGCAACCCGATCGCGGACACGGGCTCGACTCGAATTTTTCTCCTTTTTCTTTTTTTTTTTTTTATTTTGAAGAAATGGCATCGTGGCCGGGCACTCGGGGACACCGGCCAGGCCCGACGACCCGCTCCAACAACCCGCTCCCCGGCGAAACCCTACCCGACCGGCTCCCGGCACCCGACCCAACCTCCGCCACCCCGGAATTTGCGGAATCCCTACCTAGTTCCTGATCCAGGTCGACCGACAACCCGGGGTCGCGACCCGGAAAATCGGGAACCCTAGGGTTTCTGAATCGCGGCGCCGCGGAGGGAGAGGACTGAGGTGCGTGGCGGACGGCGGCGGGCGACGACGGTGACGACGGCGATGGACCGGACTACGGAGAGGAGATGGCGATGGTGATGGCGATGGCGATGGCGACATCACGATACCTATTCCTGGAAACGGCGTGATGGGGGCGGTGATGACGGCGAGACCCACGCGAATCTCCTCTAGCTTCTCTCTCTCTCTCTCTCTCTCTCTCTCTCTCTCTCTCTCTCGGGTTCGCTCTTCGAGCTCCCCAAAATCTCTCGGGGACCCTTCTGAGCTCACCACACCACGACCGGCCCTGCACTCGAGCTCCCCAAAGTCTCTCAGGGGACCCCGAGCTTCGGCTGGCCTCTCTCTCTCTCCGTGATCTCTGTGCCCCTCCGACGACGGAAATGGGGGCCTATTTATAGGCCGAGGGGCGGCCGGTCGACAGAGTTCGACCATCGGTCGCCGCGGCCTTCGCCGGCTGAACCGGCGTCCCATCCGACGCCAGCTGCCCCTTGCTCCCTATCCCATTGCTGCTTGTGCTCTTCGCTCCACGTGCGTCATTGTTTCTTTCTCCTGCTCCGGCGTTGCATCTCCAGTGCGTGAATTGCATAGGCGCCAAGGAAGGAGACGATCGAAGGGGGGCTGGGCCTTGAGCCTGGGCTGTGGAGGCCCACAGAGGAGGGGCTACTGCTTTTCTGTTTTTCTGCTTCTTTTCCGTTTTTTTTTTTCGTTTCTTTTCCTTTGTTTTGTCGTTTTATATGCTTTTCTTTTAATTTATTATTTATTCGGAAAGACAAAATAAAATAAAAACTTAATTAATAAAATAAACCTAAATAAAATTAAGGCGTCAACAGGGCGCATTTGGTAACGATTATGTTCCCGAAAACTGATTTTGACCATAAATGATTATTTTTTATTCTGTTCTTGGGAACTGACTCTGAGTAAAAAAAGGGGTTTAGTAACTGTCCAAGATTTTTTATTCTGTAATAGAATTGCGTTTGATATCGTGCTCATTAATATATTCCAATTTCTTTTAATTTTTAATTTTTTTTAATTTTTTTCTTTTCTTTTTTCCTTTTTTTCCCCTTTTCTCCTATTCTTTTTCTTCTTCTTCTTCATGTGGTCGATCGCCAGTTCAGCGACCAGCTAGACGAGGGCTGGCCCTCATCGGCCGAGCCTCATCGGTGGCCAAGTCGGCCTCGCCGGGGTTGGGCGAGGCCGGCCTGGCCACTAGCGGGGCTAGGGGAGGCTCACCCAATTGCCGGCGAGGCTCACCCAGCCCCATCGGTGGCTAGGCTTGCCTTTAGTGAGCTTGTCGGACCTCGCCCTAGATTGGTGAGCTCGTTGAACCGGCGGACGGCGGCAGACGGTGGTGGATGACAGTCACGGGATGACAGAAGGGAAGAAGGAAACTTTCATTGTTTTGATTCTCAGATGGAGAATCACATTTTTTTTTATTCTCAATTCTTGTCCAAAACTGTTCTCAGGAACAAAAATTTTACCAAATGCAATTTTCGTCCCAAACTGATTCTGGAAACAAAAAATCAGAATTAGGCATTGTTTGGATGGTTACCAAACAGTGCCTAAATCAACTCATGAGTTCTATGGTTTAATATTCGTGTTTATCTAAGAAAAAACAATATTTTTTTTATCTCCCACTCGTTGTCAGCAAGAGCGACCTTTTATTTTTGAAAATAATTGATTATAAATGTTATCGAGCATTCTCACTTTATCAAATATCCATATGGTGGAACTTTGAAGAGGTCATTTGAAACTATATATTGAACATGTTCCGTAGTTCTTCATAATAAAAAGTCTTTAACAAGAAATCAAGAACAATTACTTCTTCTTTTATTTTTGAAATAATTTAGCTCCTGATAGATTGACATAATATATTTTTGAACCACAATCACATATTTATATTAATGACACATGTTATGGACATCTGAAAATCATACACATAAAGAGTAAGATTGGCCATATGGAATGTTTACATTCACCTATATACAAAAGGCTTGTATATAGCTTTGAATCCTTTGGTATCCTTGGATTTACCGAAGTTTTCTATCCATGTTATTTTAATGGAAGAGGCAGTATTATTGTTTACTTTCAGAAAGCACTTGTTTGTAGTATTTGTTTTGGTAACAATAATATGTCAAATCTCATTTAAGTTTGTGATCTTTTTAGACACGGACTAAGGATGATTAGATTTATAAGTACTAACTAGCAAGTCCACGATTTCACAACAGATTCACACTCCTTCGTTGTCTTTACACGTACAGGTCCGCATTGGATCTTGTTACCACTAACCCTCTTGATTTGATGGTTTAAGCGACTAAAACAAAATTTCTAGTATCTCAAAAGAAGAAAAAGAAGACTCCAAATAATTAAGCATATCCAAAGCCGACAAAATATATTCCTCCCGATCCAATTCTCAATTTTAGGGTGGAACTAGACCAAATCAGAACCAATCATCACAAGCTCTCAAAATCAAGCCTGCCCCTTTCCATGACTAAAGGGATGGTGCTCTCTCGTGCTATATTCGTACTCCCCGTGGAAGCCCCATATCCTTTGCTTTCAATAGTGGTCTTGTCCTCATCTCGTAGATATAGGCTAGACCGGTTATAGTCAGATAATCACACCATTGGAGTTAGTGCATTTGTACAAATTTCGTGACCCCGGCTCTCGAGACTCGAAAACCATCGCATCATAAAAAGATCGGAAATCTCTTTATGATATTTCGTATAAGACATACGACAAAAATATATTAGCAAACGATGTTTTTAGAATAATGAATCGGCCCCAAAAAGCTATGGACTTTTCCGTGAAGTAATACGCCGCTCGTTGTCGAATGAATCTTTGTCCTTAGGCCAAAATTTTCATAAGTTAATAATGGAAATTATGTGGTTAAAGTGTCAAATTTTTTAGAGGATGCAAATCTAAGCCATTTAGTAGTTTGTCATGCATGAGAAGAAATTGCGCCTATATATTGGAGAAATTTCTATTGTGCAAAACAACCTGGCCCAAAGAGAGTTTCTAGTGAATACTTATTTTATTTGTTATTCCTACGAATGAAGAGAGTGTTGGTGTGATTTTTCCGTTTTAAACACTAAGTTTTACCAATTACATATGTATTGTCTAATAATTGAATTTGAATTCATACAAAACCTTAAATGTTTCAAATTCCAAACATATGAATTTTAATCATTGATCATAAGGCCCCGTTTGTTTGCACTTCTTTTTTGTGTTTTTAAACAGTTTTTTTTTTTTTGTTCGCGGAACAAAAAAGGAACAGAAAACGCGTTTGGGTGCGTTTGTTCCTTTTTGTTCTTTTGTTCCCGTGAACAAAAAAGAAACAAACAAAAACACAAATTTTGTGTTTTTGTTTCGGAACACAAATCGAAATACTTTCTTTTTCTTTTTCTTTTTTCTCTTATTTTCTTGTTCTTCTTCCTTTTGGCCGGTCGCCGGCCTCGGCCATGGCCGGCGACCGGCCGACGAGGGGCCGGGCGGCCTCGCCCGCCACGGCGAGGCTCGCCGCCCGGCGAGGCCAACGCTCGCGTCCCCCGGCGAGGCCGAGGCTCGCCGTAGGCCGGGCGAGGGTCGGCCTCGCCATGGCCGGGCGAAGCTCGAGCTCGCCAGATCCGGCGAGGCCGACCTCGCCCGGCGGCCGGCGAGCCTCGGCCTCGCCGAGCCACCGCCAGCGACGCCGACTGGCGGTGGCTCGGCGAGGCCGAGGCTCGCCGGCCGCCGGGCGAGGGTCGGCCTCGCCGGATCCGGGCGAGCTCGAGCTCGCCGGCCCATGGCGAGGCCGACTCGCGCCGGCCCGGGCGAGCTCGATCTCGCCCGGATCCGGGCGAGGCCGAGCTCGCCGGCGGCCGGCGAGCCTCGGCCTCGCCCGGCGGTGGCCTGGGCGAGGCCGCGCCCGCCGCCGCCGGGCGAGCTCGGCCTCGCGGGATCAAGGCGAGGCCGACCTCGCGCCGGCGGGCGAGCTCGATCTCGCCGATCCGGCCTCGAGCTCGCTTCAGCCGGCGAGGTCGAGTTTCGTTTAACGGCCGGCGAGCCTCGGCCTCGGGCGGTGGCCGCGAGCCTCGGCCTCGCGGCGGTGGCCGGCAAGAGCGCCGCGCTCGCCGCCGCCATTGGCGAGCTCGGCCCTCGCCGGCCGGCCGGCAAAGCCTTGGCGCGACCGGCCAAAAAAGAAAAAAAAAATGAAAAAGAAAAAAGAAAAAAAGGAAAAATAAGAAAAAAATAGAAAAAATAAAAGAAATAAAAAAATTATCCAAATTTACCAAGCATGTTTCTGTTTATTTTTTATTAAAGAACAAGTTTACCAAACGCGTATTTTTGTTCAAAAATTGTTTAACGAAATACTTTTTTCTATTTTCGTTCCTGGAACAATTTTTAAAAACGTAAAAACACAACCAAACTAACTTACTACCCTATATTGGATCATCATGGGTTGTATTAATATTTTACTATATTTATTAGGATTAATATTACAAAAAACCTTAAACTAATACACTTGAAATAAATTTATCTCAAACTAATTTTATCATCACAAAAAATCCTAAATTAATATACCTGTGACAAATTTAATCTTGTTTATTTTCATTACATTTTATTATCAAATTCCTAATGACAATTAATAAGGATACCGGCTTAGGATTTTACCATCCATTTTTTCACAAGTTTATCAATTTATGGTTATTGTTGGTATTAATCCGATTTAACGAAAACTAATGAAAGATAAATTGTTACAGATTTATAAATTTAGGATTTTTTATGGTCAAAAAATCAATTTTGAGTAAATTAATCATGTACATATCAATTTAGAACTTTTCTTCATATTGACTCTTTCTAATAAATTATAGTTAAGCAATGAAGAATTTCTTTACAGCATCATTAGCATGAGTTGCTCCAAACGACTAAAGCCACCAAAATGTCAAACCGTTTTTCCAATGTTGGACAAGCCGATGACGTGAGTTCCTCCAAACGAGCCCGAGACAACTGGGTGGTCGGACTTACTCGAGCATTCGGTTTCTAAAAATTCGAAGTGGGTACGTCGGTCACCCCGTCCACACGGTACATGGCAATAATTGAAGCGCAAAAGGCCGATATCCCGACACGTGATTGCAAAAAGAAAGATTGCACAATTGCGATGATGCGAACTCATTTTTTCGTGCAAATAATATATGATCCGGGACCCCTTTTGGGCTAGGCTACTTCGCTTACAAATGCAAGCAGAGAAAGAGTCGTTTTACTATAATTAATGGGAATTACAAGGGACTCAAATTGAAATATTTAAGCACTTAGCGCTAACTATGTTCTCTTATTAATTGTCATTACCGATTCTTTTGGGCTTTACTAGCATAATAGTTTTTAAGTATTGTGAGAATAATAATTTGTTGTGAGTCACGAATTCTTGAATGAATGGATTCCACAATAATTAATAATTATTTTTTATTTGATTTTTATAGCTCAAAATAGACTATGATTTTCATAATAGATTAAAGATTGTTCTATAATCATTTCTCAATCCTCTATGGTAAAAGAACAATCCATAATGCTTTTAGGAGAAGCTAATCACACAGCAAAAATTTTATATTTGTTGTATCTAAACACATAAAATAATTTTCTCTATCTTAAAGGGCCCGTAATATTCCTAGCTCATAAAGAAAGGACGTATCTCGCCAATTCATACATCTAGACCATTCCATTGATAATCTAGCCAATCGGGTGCAAATACAATGGATTTGGTCGTAACCATGAATGGAAGACCCATCACTACATCTTAAGATAATAAATGGTGTTATTTCCCTCTCCCGGCCCAATTCCTAGTGCTTGGATGGAACTGGATCAAATTGGGAATTGATTACCCCTAGTTATAATAAATTTCGGATTTTTTGGGAATTTTCCCATATTTTATGCATGTATCTAAGAATATATAATATTTGATCTCCCACTCATTGTCGGAAAGAGCGACCTTTTATTTTTGAATTTTTGTATTTTTGTATTGCTGAACATGTTACATGATTTTTCAAAATAAAATAAAAATTTTTAGTAAGAAAGTTAAAAACTTAATTGATTTTTTAAGGGGGTGCCTTTCTTACCACACTTTAGCTTTACAAGGGAATTGGCAACGTGATGGATCTAGACACGGAGCAAACTAGAAAAAAAAAAAAAAAAGAAGCCCTCATAGAAAATTCCTAGATATTGGATAATATTTCTGTTTTTTTTAAAAAAAAAATTGACAACCAACAAAAAGGAAATATAATTACTGCTTCAGAAGTTTTTAACAGTTTGAATAAGTACCTAAAATTTGACAAACCAAAAAAAGAATAAATATCTAAATGCAAAACTCAATTCTTTTGTACTTGCAAAAAAATTTACACCTATTATAGATATAGTGAAATTAAATTAGTATACTGCACATGAATTTTCACCTAATTTAATTAGATTTTTAAAAAAATACCAAACAAGTGAAAATTCGTACACTGCAATAAGTCTCTTTCTGGAATTTGTTGAACTTAGAAAAAATACCTACTAATCTACTTAATTTATTTGGAAATGAAAGTTGACTAGCATGATGAAAAGGTAGAGTCATGAAAAATATGAGGTAAAAAATTTAATAAAAAATTCAATATACTCTAAATTTTTAAATAAATTTCACTTTTTGGCTAATCACTAGATTCTAATTTGGATTTTCGAGTTAAATTGGATTGTTATGGCTTTAGCTGAATTTATCAATGCTTTAAGCTGTGTAGATTAGATGTTGCTATTACTAAAACAAATAGCCCTAAGTAACATTGGAAATCATATAAGAAAAATTTGAAGTTAAGAAGTTTGTGATTTATGGCCTGTTGCCATTTTTCTCAAGATGAATTTCCAAAGGATAGCCAATGGATTATTAGGCGGTACAAATGATTACTTATTAAAGAAAAGAGATGATGTTATTGCCTAGCAAACTCTCACAAGCTCATACCAATCGCAACTTGGGATTTTAATTAAACATGTAATTTAATTTATTTTGGAGGCGCTACCAATCATTTATGAGTCAATTTGACACCTAAGTAATATGCAAAATTACATTTAATTCTATGGACTAGAAATTCATGGATACGAGAACTTAATTAAACTAGATTAATTTAATGCCTTTTCACTAATATTTCTCATTATTTTGAAAATATTTTCCAAGTAGTCTTTAATCATAAATCACTAATGTGTGAGAGGTGCTCATGTGAGTGCACAAACAGTAATGCAACACCCAATAATAAGAAGCGTTAAATAAATTAGTTGAAGAGATGAAAGAACGTGGATGCACCAAGCAAACAAAGGCAAAGCTTTCTTATCATCCAATGAAATAAGGATTCTACAAACTTTGGGCCAAATTGTCCAAAAAGTACTAAAATTGTCTAGAGACCAATTTTGTCCTAAACTTTTCAATTATGTCAATTTATTTGTAAAACTTTTACAATTTGTCAATTCAATCCTAAATCTTGCAATTGTGTCAATTTAGTACTAAACTTTTAAGGTTTTCGGCCATCAAGGAGGGAATTGGGGCTTGGCCATATTCTTTACCTTATAGGCTTAGTCCTGAAAATTGAATATAGTTTAGGACTTCCTTGCGTAAACTCATTATGCATTTTTATAACCACACTGATTAAAGTGCAATTCACTGGAACCTGTTAAATGTTCTTAATATCTTTAATGCAAATGTAAATTATGCTAATGATACTTTAGTTTATGGATCGGGATCAATCCCTAATTTCTCATGTGATAAATGACTAATTATGATGGCAATAGTTTAGTTGCCAACGTGGCAAAAGAAAATTAATTTGTATTCTTTCTCCTCAAGTTATTGGGCCAATCTAGGAAAGTGGAAATCAATGAAAGAAGTGACCTAGTTTCCGGCTTAAAATAGGTGGTTGATGTGTCTCTATCACTCTTATGAGACTGATGGAGCCGTTATCCACTCATTTATCTTACATAAAATAAGTCCAATTCTTGATTGATATTCACTCAATGTATTATCTTCGAATTATATTGAATATTTAGAATGAGAGTTAATACCCTAAAAAACCCTAATCTGATACACTTATGATAAATTTACTTCAAACTAATTTTTGATCACTAAAAACCCTAAACTGGTAGACCTTTAACAAATTTATCCCAAACTAATACACTTGTGATAGATTTACCATATGTTAATTTTTGTTTAATTTTACTATCAAATTGCTAAATTAGATGATACGTGACAATGAACCAATATACCAGTGTAAGATTTTACTCTTTATTTGCCACATTTGTATCGATTTTGTATTTTTTGTGGTATTAATTGAATTTAACGAGGGATAAATTTGTCACAAATATATCAATTTGGGGATTTTGGCAATCAAAATAATTATAGGTGTAAATTTGTTATAGATATACTAATTTGAGGTTTTTTTGTAGTCATTTGGAGTAAATTTGTCATAGGTATACTAATTAGAGGTTTTTCATGATCAAGAAAATTAGTTTGAGGTAAATTTATCACAAATGTACTGGTTTAGGGATTTTAAGGGTATTAACCCTTAGAATAATGACATGAATTACAAACTTTTCTGGAAAAGTATACAATAGAAGTAAGGCTGCCTATAGGAAGTATTACATTCACCTACCCACGATAACTTGCATATAGTTTTGAACAATTTGGTATCTTTAAATTGGCGACACATCCATGCTGTATCAATGGGAGATAAAAAGATTACCATTCACAGTTTTTCTTCTTGCACCAATATGATATCAAAAACTCATTTCAGTTTCTGTTTTTTTTTTTTTAATATAAAATCTCCGGTTGAATATTAGATTTATAAAGTGGCGAAGCTACGAGCAAAGTCTTTACCAACAAAAAAAAAGCTACGAGCAAAGTCCACGATTTCACGACACATGAATCACTTTCCTTCCACGTCAGAGTCTTGCTACCACTCACTCGCTTAAGTAATTGTTTAATGCCGTCGTTTGTCCGAAAAGTCGTTAGAAAACGAAGCCTGAAAGCATGACCTTAACCCTAATATTGAGTGCGTAGAGAAGCTTTTCACCGTCTCGAATCTCGGCTGGCCAGAGTCGGACAAGGTTGACCGGTAGGCGATAGACTTCCTGCTCTTTCTCGCAACCATCGAACGGAGAAAGACCATCTGGCGGGAGCATGCGTATATATCTTAAATTACGGCCATTCCGTGCACTCGACGTGACGTTGGCTCATCTGAAAATTTTTAGGTTATCCTTTTCGCAGCATGTTGAGCTGAGGTTATCCTATTGAATCTGACAAAGCAAGAAGGAAACAACCAAAAGTAACTTTTAAGTTTGTCCATATGCATAGGGAGTGGGGCCGACTTACACTACAGCAATTCTCGGTTAAAATTGACCGAAACGGCAAAACTATCAAATCGTCCAAAAATTTAAAATTAAATTAACAAGTTTGAAATGTATATAATTGAATTGATTATTGTACAATGAATTTATGATTTTTTTGATAATTTTCCTCATATAATTGGATAATCCGATTAGCTGTAAGCTATCTAATGTCCTTGCGGACTGATTTCCTTTGAAATTTGATCTAGCGGGCTAGCTACTTTTTATGCAAATAATAAAATTGAGTGAATAATGATATAGAAAAATTAAATATTTTCATAGATTTATTTTGGCAGAGTAATGAATAGATGTTGTATTTCTGAAAATAAATAAAAGCACAACACAACGACCTATTTATTAAAACAAAAATTATTTTAGAACCAGCAAAATAACAACCCAAATGATCAGAATCCTTGATTTTATTTAAGCAGCACAACGACTCTATTTATTGTATTATTCAATGATAGTGAATACATCCTTCATATTGTAGGCTCATTTGAAATGTGATTTCTTCACACTGATAGATCAATGTGTAATATGATAAATTACGCTTAAATCAAAAAGCTACCATAATTGACACTAATTTAGTAATTTTTCAGAAAAAAATGCAATTTTGTCAATATATGAGAGGTGTTTATCACGGCAATAGTGATGTCTTAGGACACAACACTAAGTAGAGGTGATTGACGGGCATCCTACTCGGTCTCTAAAGGCAATTTGAAGGCTTGAGAAATATCCTTACATGGAAAGACTTAAGGTTCTACTGTCGGGATCACGTCCAGTACTTCAATGATTGTGCTCTAATAAAATAGTCTAAAGCGCCTCAAATAGACTCATCATCATGTTCGTATTGCACGACATCTCACTTTTCCCTCTAGGGCCAATCCTCAAAAGATCCTAGATGCTCATCGCACTATTCTCATGGAGGAGGTTGTCTCTTTACATGACGATTGACGGATCACTTAGGTTAGCTCTCAAAATCAAGCCTGTCCATTTCCATGACTAAAGGAATGGTGCTCTATCATTGCTACATTCATACTCCCCGTAAAAGCCCCACATCCATTGCCTTCAATAGTGCTCTTGTCCCCATCTCGCAGCTGTAGGCTAGATTGATTATAGTCAGATAATCGCGCCATTAAAGTCGGTGCATTTCACTAAGTTCCGTGACCCCGACTCTCGATTCTCGATGACCATTGCATCATAAAAAGATCAAAAATCTATTTATGATATTTTTTTATAAGACATACAATAAAAATGTATTAGCATACAATGTTTTCAAGAACAATGAATCGGTCCTCCAAAAGACTTTCAACATTTCCGTGAAATAATATGTTGTTTGTTGTCGAAAAATTATTTGTCCCAAGGCCAAAATCTTCATTAGTTTATAATGGAACTTATGTGGTTAAAGTGCCATTTTTTACAGGATGCAAATCGAAGCCATTTAGTAGTGTGTCATGCATTAGAAGAAATTGCGCCTATATATTGAAGAAATTTCTATTGTGCAAAACAACCCGGCACAAAGAGAGTTTCTAGTGACTATTTATTTTATTTGTTATTCCCGCGCATGAAGAGACTGCAGAGGTGATTTTTCCATCACTAAGTTTTACTAAATTCATATGTAGTGTCTAATAATTGAATTTGAATTCATACAGAACCTTGAATCTTTCAAATTGCAAACATATGAATTTTAATCATTGATCATAAAACTTACTAACGGATATCGGATCATAATGAGTTATATTAATATTTTACTATATTTATTATGATTAATATTATAAAAAACTACAAATTGATACATTTGTGATAAATTTATATCAAACTAATTTTTTATCATGAGAACCTGAAATTAGTGCACCTATGATAAATTTACCTTTTGTTTATTTTTGTTACATTTTATCATCAAATTGCAGAGTTTGATGATACATGGTAATTAATAGAAATACAAGTTTAAGATTTTACCTTCCGTTTCGTCGTAGATTTATCAGTTTGTAGTTTTCTTGTTAGTAATCCAATTGAAAGACAATTAATTGAAAGTAAATTTATCACAAATATATTACTTTGAGATTTTTTTGTGACAAAAAATCATTTTTTGTAAATTTATTATGTGCATATCAAGTTTATAATTTTTCATGATATTAAATGTTTATAATAAATTATAGTTAAATAATATAGAATTTCTTTATAGCATGGTTAGCATGAGTTGCTCCAAACGAGAAAAGCCACCTAAATGTCAAACCGTTTTTCCAACGTTCAAAAAGCAGATGATGTGAGTTCCTCCAAACGAGCCTGAGACAACTGAGTGTCCCGACTTACTCGAGCATTTGGCTTCTAAAAACTCGAAATGGCTACGACCAGCACTCCGTCCACACAGTACATGGGGCAATAATTGAAGCGCAAAAGGCCGAAATCCCCTCCGACACATGATTGCAAAAAGAAACAATGCACAAACGCAATAATTCGACTCATTTTCACGTGTAAATAACATATGATCGGGGACCATTTTTTTGGCTGGGCTATTTTGCTTACAAATGCAAGCCGAGAAAGAGTCATTATACTATGATTAATAGGAATTACAAGATAATCAAATTGAAACATTTAAGCACTTAGCACTCAATGTGTTCTCCTATAATTATCATCACAAATCCTCTAAGGCTTTATTAGGATAACAATTTTTGGGTACTGTGAAAATAATAATTCATTGTAAGCCATAAATTCTTGAAAAATTGAGTCCCACAATAAATTGTGATTCCTACAGTAAATTAAAGACAAACACGCAATCATTTTTCAATGCTCTACAATGAAAAGACAATTCGTAATACTTTTCGGAGAAGCTAATCACACACCAAAAATTTATATTTACTGTATCTAACCACACGAAATAATTTTCTCCATCTTAAAGGGCGTATAATATTCCTAGCTTATGAAGCAAGGACACGTCTCGCCAATTCATACATGTAGACCATTCCCTTGATAATACCATTCTCGATTGGATCTAGCCAATCGAGTGCAAATACAATGGATTAACCCTGAGCATCAAATTCAGGAAGAACTAAATTCTGAAAGAAAACGTAAGTATATAATAATAGTAATAAATTTTTTACTATTTAATTTAGAAAGATCGAAGACCTATCACTACATCTTAAAATATCTAGTGTTGTTATTTACTCCACGAATGGGAGACAGACCCCGCGGACAAAAACTTTTCCTCGAATTTTGATTCTTTACTAGGAAAGATTTCTTCACGTCAAGACTTACAGAAAAACAACAGTTTAGGTGGAGATCGTAACTGTGCTGGCGCTGCCCACATCGCCCCCAACTCCCACGGAGCTCGTGACCAGGTCGGGAACATCCACCTCGCTCGACCTGGCTTTAATCGACCGGATCAACTCGGCTAGAGACGATAGGGACGACCCGCCCTCGCTCAGCGCCGCGGTCGCGGCTTCTTGCTTGGCCTGGACTCGATCCCTTATCGCTCTCCCTTTCTCCGATCGCATCAGTTCATTCACTCGCTCCTCCAGCTCACCCGCCGAGACGAGCCCATCGTCTTCCTCCGACACGGTCACGGACAGAGCCAGCTTCATCTCCTCCACCAAGTAGGCCCTGTTCAGCCTCTGCTCGGCGTAGAGCGGCCAGGCCAGCATGGGCACGCCATGGCACACCGCCTCAAGCACGGAGTTCCACCCACAGTGCGTCACGAACCCGCCCACGGAGCCGTGGCTCAGCACCTCCACCTGCGGGGCCCACGACTCCACTATCATCCCCCTCCCTCTTGTCCTGTCCACAAACCCTTCGGGCAGGAACGAATCGACGCGCGGCTCGAGCTCGGCTAACATGCGCCGACCCTCGTCGTGAGGCGGCGGGACCCTCACCACCCACAAGAACCGCACTTCGCTCCTCTCCAACCCCACCGCCATTTCCTTCAGCTGCCTGGTTGAGAAGACACCCATGCTCCCAAAGCTCAGGAACAGCACGCTCCGGCTTGGCTGCGAGTCGAGCCAAACCAAGCACTCTTGCCTTTCGTCGCCATCTTTGGTTCCCCCGCCGGTAGCCACCAGTGGCCCGACACAGTTTGTCGGAGGAGTGGCTCCGTCCGGCACGCAGAGACCATCCCTTAGAGCCTTGAGAGTGCTGGCTTCGAACGAGTCGAACGTGTTCACGATGAGACCGGTCGATTTAGCCATTTGAACCGCCGTCTCCAAGAAATAGCTATAGACCTTGAGTTTCCGATTGCTGATGGCCATGGGCATGTCTCGGGGCGAGACTGGAGGGAAGCCAGGGATCTGAATGGGCACGTTGAGGTCTTTGAAGCTCTCGGGGTACTTCACGTGGAGAGCAGGAATGTAGAGGAACGAGGCCAAGCCGCTCGCGCCGGAGGTGAAGTAATAGTAGGTGGGGATGTTGAGGGAGGCAGAGACGCCGAAGGCGGCGTTGCAGAAGAAGTCGATGACGAAGGCCTTGACGGCGGAGGACTTGGAGAGAGAGACGAGGTTCTCGTGGAGCGTTGGGTTGTGGAGGCGGACGATTTCGAAAGTGGAGAGGATGAAGTTGGCGGGAGACGAGGAGAGGTGGTCGGAGTTGGGGAGGGAGATGGCGGGGAGGTGGTGGAAGGTCATGGACGGGTGGGTGGCGGAGACAGCGGAGATGAGGTGGGTGTCCGGAGGTGGGGTGGAGAGGAGGAGGACGGTGACGGAGAAGGAAGGGTGGTGGTCGAGGATGTGCTTCCCGAGCTCCACCATGGAGGCGAGGTGGCCTCTTCCAGGTGAAGGGTAGAGGAGGATGGAGCCGTCCATTTGCTTGGTCGAGAGTAACGAATGCGACAGCGGAAATAGGGCGGAGGAGGAGGCGGTGGCAGAGATGCAAGAGACTAGAGTGGTTGCGTTGCTGTTCGTGGGCAAAGTTTAGCACGTGGGCCGTCATCATTTTACGCATCAACTTGTGGCGCAAAACGACTAAATCCACTCATGGTGCTTATAGTTTAATATTTACGTTTATCTAAGAAAAACAGTAGGGGTGTGCAAAATACCTGGGAACCGCCCGGACCGCCCGAACCGGACCGACCGCCCCGAACCGACGGTTCTTGAGGAAACGGTCCGGTTCCCGGTTCCAATTTATGAGAACCGGTGGGTACCGGTCCGGTTCCCGGTTCCATGGGTGGATCCACCCGCCCACCCACCGGGACCGGATCGGAACTTTTTTAATATTAAAAAAAAATTACTAAAAGAAATCCTATATCTCATCTCACTCCTTTCGTCTTCGACTCCTAATCCTATCGCCATTTCGCTGCGTTTACTTATCTTGCCGTCTGCATTTCCACGTACTTGAATTTGGTTTTTCTTTCTTTGGCTTGCTTTGATGTCACGTAGTCGTTCTATGTTGAAAACCAAAATTGTTTCGCGTTAAGATTGGTTCCATGGATCCACCCGGGAACCGGATCGGACTGACGGTCCGGTTCCCGGGTGGATCCCGGTTCCAATTTTTCGGAACCGGTCCTTAGCGGGCGGTTCCCGGTTCTAGGTCGGAAACCGCCCGCCCGGACCATGCACACCCCTAAAAAACAGCATTTTTTTTTCTCCCACCTCGTTGTCGGCAAGAGCGACATTTTAATTTTGAAAAAAAAAATTGATTATAAATGTTACCAAGCATGCTCAATTTATCAAGAGTTAATTCTGAAAAACCCCAAACTGGTACACCCGTGATAAATTTAACCAAAACTATTTTTTTGATCATGAAAAACCCAAAACTGATACACTTGTGACAAATTTATCCCGAATGACCATAAAAAAACCCTAAATTGATACATTTATGATAAATTTACCTCAAACTAATTTATTCGACCGCAAAATGCCCCAAACTGATAAATTTATGACAAATATACCCTTCGCTAAATTGGATTAATATCACAAAAAAAAAATCACAAAAATTGTGAACTGTAACAAACGGAACATAAAATTCTAAATTGGTATATCCAGTCAACTATCAAGTGTCATTTAACTTAATAATTTGATAGTAAAATTTAACGAAAACTAACATAGAGTAAATTTGTCACAAATGTACTAATTTAGGGTAAATTTGTCAAAGGTATACCAGTTTGAGATTTTTTATGATAAAAAAAATAGTTTAGGGTAAATTTGTCACAGGTATACCAATTTTGGGTTTTTCAGAGTATTAACCCATTTATCAAACATCTATATAGTGGAACTTTGAAGAGGTCATTTGAAACTATATATTGAACACGTTTCGTAGTTCTTCATAATAAAAACTCCTTAGCAAGAATTAAGAAACAAATATTTTTTTTTTGTTTTAAATAATTTAGCTCATGATTATTTTTGAACCACAATCACATATTTATATTAATGATGCATGCCACAGACATCTGAAAATCATACACATTAAGAGTAAGATTGGCCATAAGAAATGTTTACATTCACCTATATACAAAAGGCTTGTATATAGCTTTTAATCATCTGGTATCCTTGGAATTATTGAAGTTTTCTATCCATGCTATTTTAATGAAGAGGCAGTATTATTGTTTACTTTCGGAAAGCACCCCTTCGTAGTATTTATATAATATGTCAAATCTTATTTAAATTTGTATTTTTCTTGGATACAGACTAAGGATGATTAGATTTATAACTCCTGACTGGCAAGTCCACGATTTCACGACGGGTTCACGCTCCTTGATTATCTTTATATGTACAGGTTCCTCCCACGTTAAATCTTGTTACAACGAACCTTCTTGATATGATTGTTTAAGCGACTAAAACAAAGTTTCCAACGTGTCAAAAGGCAACAAAAAAGACTCCAACTAATTAAGCAATCCAAAGCTGACAAAGTATATTGCTTGTCAAGATAAGATTCTATTTTAAATAGAAGCAAAGAGTGCTACGGTATTCGAATTTTTAAAAATTGAGTGCTTCTTATGCGTAAGTTACAAGAAAATATTTATCGAAATTCATGTGCTTACACATTTTTTTCTTCTAAAATTGTCAACTTTATTAATGGGGGCAAAGATCTGACGTCTAAAATGAAAAAGGAAAATACTTTGGCAACCGTCCCCGGTCATCAAATCAAATAACGGCCTATTAGTCACCGACTATTTAATTTGCTTGTGGATTTATGTTAAAAATGGCAAGGAAGAGAGTAAAAAAATTAACATAGATAGCTCAAAAGATTAAATGTCCCTTAGCGTGCGATGCTATGAAGTTCTACACGTCTGCACAGAGAAAACGCACAAACACTCACTTCACCCATTCTTGATTAGGCTGACGAAAAATCTTGCAGGCCCTTTTGTTTTTATAAGGAAGAATTCTCGCGTGCAATTAAGGAAAGAACAAGCAGTTCTGAAGTCCTTGTTTTGACTCTAGTAGAAAAAGCTCAAGCAAAGATTTCTTAGATTTATGACTCATTTCGACAGCCCTATCAATACTAGCTATATATACAAAAACCTTAATTACAAAGCAAAAATAACGTGGCAATTCTCTTGTTGGGTTCCTGAATTTGACTCATTCGTCTAAACATTCATTTGTAGTGTGTGCAACCTATATTATAAGCTAGCTTGATATATCCTTATATAATATTCTCATTAAGAATCCCTTTAGGGATATTTTCGCATATTTGAGGTGAAAATTTCACTGCGCAGGACCTTTCTTTTCTTGCTTGTACGCAGTGATAAGAGCCAAGGTTTTGCAGCTGCTGTACTTATGCATGGAAAATGAGGATAGAGTAATGCTGCTGCACATTCTCACATTTATATCAGAAGTGATTTACAAACTCTTGAAGAAAATGCAAATTGAGAATTAAGCAAGTAGGCCATAGGATAACATAAACTTATAGTTTGCCACGTCCAAGCAATTAAACAAATCACAACAATGTCATCACTTGCATCACTCGTGAAGATGGTTAATGCCAGGTATGCTAACAAGTGGCAAGTTACAGTGACCTTTTCAGTCAACAAGAATATGTTCAATAGTCAACTCCAGCCTGTCACGTTCGTTCAGAATCGAATTTTTGTAAACAATCTGAGCATGCTGAGGGATTAAATTGATGAGGGTGGTGATAGGCCCGAGCAACTTTGGGCCTGTAACAAGACTTTGGTCGGCCCAAGTTCGGAAAATTGGGGGGCGGTTTGACGTTGGCCCAAGAAGTCGACCAAGATTTATAAGGGTTTTTGTTGCTTCTTTTGTTCGAACGGATTTTGATGACCTGAAGTAAAATTTGTTTTGCAAATGAAAATTAACGTTATTTATCATATATTTCTTAACATCAGTGGCAACGTGAACTTTCGCAACAGAAGAATTATAATATGCAAGAATCTATAGCAGAATAAATGTTCGAATCAATTGATTTCTCACCATTATGTAGGTTTATTCCTTATTAAAAGAAAATAAAAGACATAAAATTACAATAGCTATTGAATTATGAGGTAATCAATTCAATATTTTGAGCACGTGAATCAATAAAGTGAGAACGAAGATAAGAAGGTAAATCCCCCTCACTCTCGGAAGCATAAACTAACTCGATAGCATAAATTCCCTTTCTCAATAGCTTTCCAAATTTTGTCAAAAGTTTCAACTGCCATCTGCTTGGTGCGGAAAAAACGAGGAAGCCTTCTGTTTATATTTTTTTTTAGTGTCAAATATATATATATATATATATTGGTAAAAATTTAGTGTCAAATATTTGTTTTTCTTTTATCCATTTTCTCCTCTCTATTTATGAATAATGAGATCTCCCAATTCTATATATTTCACTTTCCTTCTTTACGACATTTTTCTCTTTTCTTTTCTGTAACCATTTATTATCTCTTATTTTGTTAAGAGTTAATGGATATCTTATCATCATGACAAGATCCTAGATGCTCATCGCACTATTCTCATGGAGGAGGTTGTCTCTTTACTGATACTTGATTGATGTATCAGTTAGGTTAGCTCTGAAAATCAAGCCTGTCCCTTTCCATGACTAAAGTAATGGTGCTCTATCATTCCTACATTCATACTCCCTGTGGAAATTTTCCACATCCATTGCTTTCAATAGTGGTCTTGTCCCCATCTCGCTGCTGTAGGCTAGACTGATTATAGTCAGATAATCACGCCATTGAAGTCAGTGCATTTCACTAAGTTCCGTGACCCCGACTCTCGATACTCGATGACCATTGCATCATAGAAAGATCAAAAATCCATTTATGATATTCTGTATAAGACATACAATAAAAATGTATTAGCATATGATGTTTTTAGAACAATGAATCGGTCCTCCAAAAGACCATAAAAATTTCCGTGAAGTAATATGTTGTTTGATGTCGAAAGAATCTTTGTCCCAAGGCCAAAATCTTCTTTAGTTTATAATGGAACTCATATGGTTAAAGTGCCAATTTTTTTACAGGATGCAAATCTAAGCCATTTAGTAGCTTGTCATGCATTAGAAGAAATTGCGCCTATATATTGGAGAAATTTCTATTATGCAAAACAACCGGCGCAAGGAGGGTTTCTAGTGACTTTTTATTTTATTTGTTATACCCGAGTATGAAGAGATTGCATAGGTGATTTTTCCATCACTAAGTTTTACTAATTACATATGTAGTGTCTAACAATTGAATTTGAAATTCATACATAACCTCAAATCTTTCAAATTGCGAACATATGAATTTTAATCATTGATCATATAACTTACTAACGGATACAAGATCACGTTGGGTTATATTAACATTTCGTTGTTTTTATTAGGATTAATATCGCGAAAAATTCCAAATTGACACACCTGTGATAAATTTATATCTAATTTTTTTATTACAAGAACCCTAAATTAGTACATCCGTGACAAATTTACATTTCATTTATTTTTGTTACATTTTATCATCAAATTGCTGAGTTTGATTATACATGATAATTAATAGAGATACCAATTTAGGATTTTATCCTTCATTTGTTCATAAGTTTATCAGTTTGTGGTTTATTCTTGGTAGTAATCCAATTTAAAGAAAACTAATTGAATGTAATTTATCACAAATATATTAATTTGGGAATTTTTGTGATCAAAAAATCAGTTTTTGGTAAATTTATTACGTGCATATCAAGTTTATAATTTTTCATGATATTAAATGTTTATAATAAATTATAGTTAAATAATAAAGAATTTCTTTATAGCATCGTTAGCATGAGTTGCCACCTAAACGTCAACCGTTTTTCCGATGTTCAAAAAGCCGATGATGTGAGTTCCTCCAAACGAGCCTAAGACAAATGAGCGTCCCGACGTACTCGAGCATTCGGCTTCTAAAAACTCGTAATGGGTACGACTGTCACTCCGTCCACACAGTACATGGGGCAATAATTTGGAACGCAAAAGGCCGAAATCCCCTCCGACACATGATTGCAAAAAGAAAGAACGCACAAACGCAATAATTCGACTCATTTTCACGTGTAAATAACATATGATCGGGGACCCTTTTTTTGGCTGGGCTATTTTGCTTACAAATGCAAGCCGAAAAAGAGTCATTTTACTATGATTAATAGGAATTACAAGATAATCAAATTGAAACATTTAAGCACTTAGCGCTCAATGTGTTCTCTTATAATTATCATCACAAATCCTCTAAGGCTTTATTAGTATAACAATTTTTGGGTACCGTAAGAATAATAATTCATTGTGAGCTATAAATTCTTAAAAAATTGAGTCCCACAATAATTTGTGATTCTTACAGTAAATTAAAGATAAACACGCAATCATTTTTCAATCCTCTACAATGAAAGGACAATTCGTAATTCTTTTAGGAGAAGCTAATCACACATCAAAAATTTATATTTACTGTATCTAACCACACAAAATAATTTTCTCCATCTTAAAGGGCGTATAATATTCCTAGCTGATGAAGCAAGGACATATCTCGCCAATTCATACATGTAGACCATTCCCTTGATAATACCATTCTCGATTGAATCTAGCCAATCGAGTGCAAATACAATGGATTAACCCTGAGCATCGAAGCTATCATTCTGAAAGAAAACGTAAGTATATAATATTAGTAATAAATTGTTTAATATTTAATTTAGAAATATCGAAGACCTATCACTACATCCTAAAATATCTAGTGGTGTTATTTACTCCACGAACGGAAGACAAACCCCACGGACACAAACTTCTTTCCCTGGAATTTTGATTCTTTACTTGGAAAGATTTCTTCACGTCAAGACACTTACAGAAAAACGACAGTTTAGGTGGAGATCGTAACTGTGCTGGCGGCGTGGCGCTGCCCACGTCGCCGCCAACTCCCACGGAGCTCGCGACCAGGTCGGGAACATCCACTTCGCTCTACCCGGCTTTCATCGACCCGATCAACTCAGCTAGGGCTGATAGGGACGAACCGCCCTCGCTTAGTGCGGCCGTCGCGGCGTCTCGCATGGCTAGGACTCGATCCCTCATTGCTCTCCCTTTCTCGGATCGCATCAGCTCATTCACTCGCTCCTCCAGCTCATCCGCCGAGACGAGCCCATCGTCTTCCTCCGACTCGGTCACGGACAGAGCCAGCTTCATCTCCTCCACCAAGGAGACCCTATTCAACCTCTGCTCCGCGTAGAGAGGCCAGGCCAGCATGGGCACGCCATGGCACACCGCCTCAAGCACGGAGTTCCACCCACAGTGCGTCACGAACCCGCCCACGGAGCCGTGGCTCAGCACCTCCACCTGCGGGGCCCACGACTCCACTATCATCCCCCTCCCTCTTGTCCTGTCCACAAACCCTTCGGGCAGGAACGAATAGACGTGCGGCTCGAGCTCGGCTAACATGCGCCGAGCCTCGTCGTGAGGCGGCGGGACCCGCACCACCCACAAGAACCGCACTTCGCTCCTCTCCAACCCCACCGCCATTTCCTTCAGCTGCCTGGTCGAGAACACACCCATGCTCCCAAAGCTCAGGAACAGCACGCTCCGGGTCGGCTGCGAGTCGAGCCAAACCAAGCACTCTTGCCTCTCGTCGCCACCTTTGGTTCCCCCGCCGGAAGCCACCAGGGCCCGACACAGTATGTCGGAGGAGTGGCTCCGTCCGGCACGCAGAGGCCATCCCTCAGAGCCTTGAGAGCGCTGGCTTCAAACGAGTCGAACGTGTTGATGATGAGACCAGTCGATTTTGCCATTTGAACCGCCGTCTCCAAGAAATAGCTATAGACCTTGAGGCTCCGATTGCTGAAGGGCATGGGCATGTCTCGGGGCGAGACTGGAGGGAAGCCAGGGATCTGAATGGGCTCGTCTAGGTCTGTGAAGCTCTCGGGGCACTTCACGTGGAGAGTGGGAACGTACAGGAACGCGGCCAACCCGCTCGCGCCGAAGGTTACGTAGTAGTGGGTGGGGATGTTGAGGGAGGCGGAGACGCCGAAGGCAGCGTTGCAGAAGAAGTCCATGACGAAAGCTTTGACGGCGGAGGACTTGGAGAGAGAGACGAGAGCTTGGTGGAGCGTTGGGTTGTGGAGGCGGACGATTTCGAAGGCGGAGAGGTTCAAGTTGGCGGGAGAGAAGGAGAGGTGGTCGGAGTTGGGGAGGAAGATGGCGGGGAGGTAGTGGAAGGTCATGGACGGGTGGGTGGCGGAGACAGCGGAGATGAAGTTGGTGTCCGGAGGTGGGGTGGAGAGGAGGAGGACGGTGACGGAGAAGGAAGGGTGGTGGTCGAGGATGTGCTTCCCGAGCTCCACCATGGAGGGAAGGTGGCCTCTTCCAGGTGAAGGGTAGAGAAGGATGGAGCCGTCCATTTGCTTGGAGCCGTCCATTTGCTTGGTCGAGAGTAACGGATGCGACGGCGGAGATAGCGCGGAGGAGGAGGTGGTGGCGGAGATGCAAGAGACTAGAGTGGTTGCATTGCTGTTCGTGGGCAATTTTAGCACGTCATCCTTTTACGCATCAACTAGTGGCGCAAAACGACTAAATCCACTCATTGTGCTTACTGTTTAATATTAGTGTTTGTCTAGGAAAAACAGCATTTTTCTTTATCTCCCACCTCGTTATCGGCAAGTGCGACATTTTAATTTTGAAAAAATTGATTATAAATGTTATCGAGCATTCTCAATTTATCAAATATCTATATAGTGGAACTTTGAAGAGATCATTTGAAACTATATATTGAACACGCCTCGTAGTTCTTCATAATAAAAACTCTTTAGCAAGAATTAAGAAAAAAATAATTTTTTTTGTTTGAAATAATTTAGCTCATAATAAATTGACATAATATATTTTTGATCCACAATCACATATTTATATTAATGACGCATGTCACAGACGTCTGAAAATCATACACATTAAGAGTAAGATTGGCGATATGAAATGTTCACTTTACCTATATACAAAAGACTTGTATGTAGCTTTGAATCTTTTGGTATCCTTGGATTGACTGAAGCTTTCTATCCATGCTATTTTAATGGAAGAGGCAGTATTATTGTTTACTTTCAGAAAGCACCTGTTCATAGTATTTATTTTTATAACAATCATGTGTAAGGACCCTTTGCGTGAAGATGAAGTCCTCTGCACGCGTGAAGCCAAAACATGGTGGGCCCAAGTCAAAGTTTGACCTGGGTACACGTATAAAAAACAAGAATATTTGCGGGTCTTCTTTTCTTTCCGTAAGAAGCCGCCGAAGCCTTACATGGAAGAAAGCCGCACGTCCATGCCACACGTCCAGGCCGAGAGAAGAGCTGCACGAAATAAAGAAAAGGAAGCTGAAGATCTTTTCTTTTTGCCGTATACAACTTGAACGCGTGATATTTTTTGTGTCGTTAATTTATATGCAAATGAGTTATTTATTTATAAATACTTTGAATTTTTAGTTAAATTCAAGTGTGGGAAACACTTGAGCGTGTGGGTGATTGTAAACTTTGATTCTCTGATTATAGTGAATTAATTGCTGTTGGCTCTCCCCGTCAACGTAGGTACCAATACTCGAACCGAATCACGTAAATTTTTGATGTCTTTATTAGTTCTCGTTTATTTCTCTGGTGATTTCGCATTGACGTAAATTACACGATCATGTCATTTCCGCGTATTATATTCCAACAATTAGTATCAAAGCTTGGGATTGGATTTCTTGATTGTGATTTAGAGCTTTTGTTTGTCTGATTATTATATAAAAATTTTGTCATTGCAATTATGTCTGAGAAGAAATCTGAAATTGAGAAGTTTAATGGGAGCAACAACTTTGTATTATGGAACATCAAGATGCGGGCATTACTGACAACCCAAGGTTTGGTCAAGGCACTGGATGGCGAACATGAGTTGCCTATTATAATGAAAGCCTTTGAAAGGGTAAAGTTAATGGAAAGAACAAATAGCACAATCTTACTAAATTTGTCAGATGAGATCTTAATAAAGGTTGTTGAGGAGAAGGATGCCGTAGATTTATAGGCAAAACTTCAAGCACACTATGTGAAAAAATGTTTGAATAATCGCTTGTACATGCTGAAGAATATGTTTTAATTTAGATATACTAAAGGCACGTCTATCAGAACCCACCTAGATGAATTTAACAAACTCATGTTGGATGTGAAGAACATCAATAAGATACTTGATGATGAAGAACATGGTATGATGTTGTTGGCCTCTTTACTAGAGTCATAAGAGCACTTTACCGATTCATTGTTGCAGGGGTGTACTACAATTATCTCAGAAGATGTAGAGTCCACCTTATTCTCTAAGGAGTGGCAGAGAAAGTTGTAAGATGACAGTCCGGCACAAGAAGTAGCGCAAGCACTGGCGATTGGGAGTAGAGAACAACATCGAAGGCCTAGTATCAGCAAAGGTAAAAGCAAATCGAAATCATGCCACAAAAAGCCCAAAGGACGCATGAAGTGCTTTGAGTGTCATAAGGAAGGGCACATCAGGAGAGATTGTCCAAAGCGGAGGAATAAAGCTGATAGACAGAATGCCACAAGCAGTGTGGCAAACGTTACCGAGGGGAGCAATAGTGATGCGAAAGCTATTTTATATGTGACTACTACTTCGTCAAGAGACGAATGGGTGTTAGATTCGGGGTGTTCTTATCATATGACGTCTCATAAGAACTGGTTTACTACTTACCAAACTGTAAATAGTGGTAAATTCCTTTTGGGGAATAATGCAGTCTATAAGGTTATGAGGATAGGGACAATTTGGATTCAAATGCACGATGGGGTGGTGTGCACATTGACAGATATGAGACATGTACCGGAGCTCAAGAAGAACCTTATTTCTCTGGGGACACTTGATGACATCGGGTGTAGGTACAACGCTCAAGGTGGAGTAATGAAGATGTGCCATGACAGTGATGAAGGGGAAGGAATTGAATACTCTTTATCATCTACTAGGAGAGACCATAATCGGAACCACTACAATTTCATTAGATGAGTCAAACTTTAACTTGACTCAGTTATGACATATACACTTAGGGCACGTGAGTGAGGCAAGTATGATGATACTAAGTGAAATAGGGTTATTAAAGGGTCAAAAGACAGGGAAGTTGAACTTATATGAGTACTGCATTTTTGAGAAGCAGCACCGAGTTAAGTTTACTACAGCTATTTATTCAACCAAACGACCAATTGAATATATTATTCAGACGTATGGGGCTCGTCTTCGGTTCCTTCGAAAGGAGGTGCTCGATATATGCTGACATTTATCGACGATTATTCGAGAAAGGTATGGATATACTTTCTAAAACACAAATATGATATGTTTGATCGGTTCAAGAAATTTAAAGCATTGATTGAGAAATAGTCAGATAAACAAATAAAATGCCTGAAAACCGATAATGGCATGAAGTTCTGTGGTAAAGATTTTACCGAGTTATGTGAAAAAAAAGGTATTGTGAGACACCGCATAGTATCCGGGACACCACAATAGAATGGTGTGGTAGAACAAAAGAACAAAACTTTGCTTAAGCAAGCTCAATACATGCTTTCGTATGCAGGACTTGGCAAAGAATTTTGAGCCGAAGTAGTAAACTTGGCATGTTACCTAGTTAATCGATCTCCATCATCTGCTATCGAGTGGAAGACTCCTGAGAAAGTATGGTTAGGGATACCTGTTGATTACTTCGAATTACGTATATTCGGATGTCCAGTGTATGCTCATGCAAGTGATGATAAGCTTGAGCTGAGGGCAAAGAAGTGCATATTTCTGGGTTATACACATGCGAAGAAAGGCTACCAACTGTGGTGCACCAATTCCAGATCACCCGATTTTCTAATTAGTAGAAGTGTGATCTTTGATGAGACTGCAATACTTCAACAGAGGAGTTCTAAGACACAATCAGTAGAGAAGGCAGATTATGGTGTCATTAGTGAGGTGAAGTTTCAGGTGGAGACTTCAGAAATCTTGAAAGTAATAGAAGTTGAGACTACAGATAAAACCGCAGTTCTTAAAATCGGTGATGGTGAACAACCAATAAAGCCATAGCACACTATAGCCACCGATAGACAGAGAAGGCAAATTAAATCACTAGTACATTTTGGTTATACAGATATTGCTTATGCATTGATTGTAGGTAATGAGGTGGAGACAAATGAGCCTTTGTCTTACTCTGAGGTGATGGCTAGTTCGGAGTCATCGCAATGGCTAGGGGTTATGAGTGAAGAGATGAAATCACTCCATCGAAATCAAACATAAGAGCTGATCAAAGTACTCAAAAAGCAAAAGATTTTCAAAAGTAAATTGGTCTTCAAACGGAAAGAGGGCATTCTAGGTGTTGAGGCAGCGAGGTATAAGGCGAGACTTGTAGCGAAGGGATATACACAGTATGAGGGCATTGACTACAATGGGGTGTTCTCTCTTGTGGTAAGACATACTTCTATTCGTTTTTACTTGCTTTAGTTACTTCGCAAGATCTCAAGTTAGAGAAGCTAGATGTAAAAACTGTATTTCTTCATGGTGAGTTGAAGGAGCGGAATTACATGAGGCAACTAGAGGGATTTGCTATTCTAGGTAAGGAAGATCATGTTTGCTTGTTGAAGAAATCCTTGTATGGGCTAAAACAGTCTCCTAGGCAATGGTATAAACATTTTGATACTTTCATAGGTAGTCAAAACTATTCAAAAAGTCATATAGATAGTTGCTTTTACTTTAGGAGATTAGATAATGATTTTTTTGATTTATCTACTTTTGTATGTTTATAATATGCTGATAGCAATTAAGAATGTATCTAATATTGACGTGCTTAAGAGGTGGTTAAATACTAAATTTGATATGAAAGATTTAGGTACTGTAAAGAAAATTTTGGGTATGAAGATTTTGCGTAACAGAATTACAGGAGTTTTACATATATCTTAGAAGAAATATATTGAGAAAATTGTGGAACGTTTTAATATGCAGTCAGCAAAATCTATATGTATACCTTTAGCGAAGCACTTCAAACTTTCAAATAAATTATAACGGCAGACTGAGGAGGAGGAGGAGGAGCATATGTCCCATGTTCCTTATTTTAGTACCATGGGTAGTATTATGTATGCTATGGTGTATACTAGGCTTAATATTTGACAAGTCGTGAGTGTGGTTAGTCGCTATATGAAACGTCCTGATAAAACTCATTGGGAAGTTGTGAAGTGGATCCTCAGATATTTGAAGGAAACAACAAACGTGGGTATAGTGTATTGGAGGGACAACAATGACAGTGAGACCACTGGTTTTGTGGATTCAGATCATACCGGTAACTTAGATGATTGCAGATCTTTAATAGGGTATGTATTTACGCTAGCGGGTGGTGCAGTTAATTCGAAAATGTCCTTACGGGATCACATTACCTTGTCTTTGACTGAGGCAAAGTACATGACACTAACCTTTTGTCGCCACCAAATTTTTGGATGAACCGCCTAGGGTTTGGCTAATAGATTGTTAAGCCTAAACTTAACTCGTGCTCTCCCAAGCCCATACCAATTCACGACTTATGTTCAAGTTCTTAACATGCAATTGATTTTTAACTAAGAGTCGCCACTAATATATTTTTTGGTGGGTCGATTAGAAATCCAAGTAAAGTAATGGGATATTTTCTTTACTCCTACGAATCAGAGATTTATGAGTTTTGGGACTTGATTACATTAGATTTCTCTAACGCCCTTTCGGTACCTTTCTCTTTTACTTTTGAAAAGAATATTTTGCAGGGCGGTTTGAATTGATTTTAAATCTATTTCCTTACCATGTGAGGCGATCATGTGGGTGTGCAAACCACCAATTTAACACCTAGATAAAACAATAAATAAATTGCAAAAACTTACCTCAAAACAACGAAAGTATCTATGTTGTTAGATCAAAATTCATATCATCAACCCTAAATATGATTTCTAATTAAATGAACCTAGCAACAATCACTAAATGACGCGCATTTCATGAACCTAACGCTATATAACGTGCACATGATTTTTTTATTTTCTTAATAAGCATGCAATCCATCCTAATATGCAATGATATACAAAGAATGCCTTAATTCTAATTTTTTCTTTTTCATTATGAAATTTGAAATTAAATTTGCCAAATAATTAAACATGTAATTCAAATTTCAAACTAACATCCTAAATGAATGCATTTTTTTGGATTTTTATTTTTAAAAATTCGAAAAAGAATCTCTATTCTAAATATGCAAGATAACCCTAAAACAATGAATATTCTAAAACAAACCTAATCTAACTCAGATTTTTTTTTCCCTTTCTTTTATGGGAGCAATCAAAATAAGACATCAAGAACAGCACGGCAACAAATCAGGCAAGATATCATCTATGTCCATTTTGGAAATAAATTGACAAATCGTATCTCGCGTATGAGATTGGATCAGCCAATTTTTAAATAAAATCACGAATTGTATCTCGAGCATGAGATCGAATTTGTGATTTTTCCGTACGATTGCAGGTCATATTTCGAGCATGAAGTCGGATTGTCAATCATATGCATGTTGCGAAATTAGGAAGATTTCCCAATTTGAAAGACTATTTGAAAAACATGGGCCAAGATAACATCATTCCGGGATTCAATCAAGAATGCAATACCTCAATTGAGCAAACGAAATATTCGAGAATTAATTTAGATGGGAATTTTACCTACCTTGATTGTTGTTTCCTAGTTTGGACGGGTATTAGATCGCAAGAGTCACAATCAACTTTGCTTCACGTAGCTAGTTCACGATGGCGTCCTGGGAATCGCTCGCGACACTCGATGGTGGAGAGGGCTCTCGACTCAGTAAGGGCTGCGTCAATATTATCGGACGCAACCAAAATGGACTTTCTTATTTGCCGATCGTCCCCTCTTAGGAGCCTTTCTATATTTTAATATAACCCCCTAATACAGTTCCTTTGGCCCTTGTTTGAAGCTCTCCTCTTAACCTACAGAGGCAAAAAAAATATTTAATGCGAAGAGCGCCCAAGAGGCTTTTGGTGTGACACAAGCCTAGCAGCGCCACCGATGGTAGGATGAAGCAGGGGTGGCGCGTCAAGGTGGGGGGAACAGCAGCTTCATTGTCCACACAGCGAGACCAGAAAAGCAGCCCCGTTGTGTGGCAAGGCCACAACAGCAGCGGAGTCGCCCGGTGCAAGGGACTTGCGATGACCAAATTTGGTTGTTTTAGCCGTGAAACTTCAACGTCAGAGATGGCTTGAATGGACTGAGGAGGCTTTTGGTGTGACACGAGCCCAGCAGCGCCACCGATGGTAGGATGAAGCAGGGGCGGCACGTCAAGATGGGGGAACAGCAGCTTCGTTGTTCGCACGGCAAGACCAGAAAAGCAGCCTCGTTGTGTGGCAAGGCCACAACAGCAGCGGAGTCGCCCGGTGCAAGGGACTTGTGATGACCAAATTTGGTTGTTTTAGCCATGAAACTTCAATGTCAGAGATGGCTTGAATGGACTGAGGTGTTTGCAAAACAGAACTTCGAGGTGCAGCAGCAAGAGATTATGGAAAAGCGATGGCAACGAGAAAACTTATTCCTATGTAGGCCTCTTTGCGTGTATATTTTTATTCAAGATCCTAACCGGTCAAAATAATGAAAAGAACAAATCTTACCATTTGAACATTCCCTTTTTCTTACCAGATTTTTATTTGAAAGAATCAACTCAAAATCAAGGAAAGCATCCAATCATCCAAAATATTGGCTCGGTGCATGGTCGAGGGACCAGACAAAGCGGTGGCCGGCAATGGATCAACAAAGCAGTGCTCGTGGTGATGGGGACCGGCCCGATGGTGTCTTGGCCAAGGAAAAAACGGCTCGGTGGGGACTGCTCCTCAATGACAAGTCGGAAGAAACCGTGGTAGGCATTGCTCATGGTGTCGCAAGAGAATCTGTTGCACTTCCGGCAAGACCCAAACAAACCTGCAAGTAATTCAAATTGGATCCAACGAAGTCTTTGGCCGAGGAAAACAACCTTCTCTCTCTCACTCTTTCGTGGCCTTGTATTCCATTGTTTGGCCTCCCAAAACCCTACACAAATTAATCTATTTATAGGCTGCGAATTAGGGTTTTTAATCTTTCCAAATTGGTATCCACAAAAATTCTTTTATCAAATGCAATATTCGTTTTGCCGAACATAATATTCATTTTTCCACTTGCTCTATCCGAAAAATTCCATCATATCTCGGAAAATTTCAAATTCTTATTTTCACAAGATAATTTCCGATCATAAAAAAAAAAAAAAAAAAGGTCTAGGCCAATTTGTTCGCTTCATGGGCTTAGTCGACTCGTTAATTTAAAGCTCAGAACCAATAATTCAAACCCATCCACCACCGGTCCAATAAATGCAAAAAATGCAAATGCACCTAAGTTTATATGCTATACGATTAATTAATTAACTAATATTTTTTTTAGGGGTTAAAATTAATCCCTAATTTTTTAATGGGATAAATGAATAAACGGGTCGCCAAAATTTAGGTGTCAACATCTTTGTAACGAATGAGGTGATATGGTTACAAAGTTTGCTCACGGACTTTCGGTTAGAACAAAAAAGTGTGAATATACACTGTAATAACCAATGTGCGATATATTTGGCATATAATCCATTTTATCACGAGCGAACGAAATATATCAACATCAAGTACCACTTCATCCGAGATGTCTTAACTAAAGGTAATTTTTTGTTTTTTGGGTGACCCAGGGAACCTCCGTGCACCACTTCGCGGCAGAGTAAACCCTGGGGTGGACTGGGCCCCCACCACTGACCTAGCCACAGGTGAATTGCGCAGTTTGCACTGAAGCATCGACCCACGCAAGTTTCGAACTCCTCTCCCAGCGGATAGAGTACAAAGCCCGAAACCAGCGCGGCCACCGCGGGCGGTGGTAACTAAAGGTAATGTTATTGTCAAAAAGATTGCTACATCAGATAACCTGACAGACATGATGATTAAGTTTGTTTCCTTGGTGAAACTCAAGCTCTGCTTAATCTTTATTGGCATCAGTGGTGAGTAAGCGCTTGTCGGGGCGTTGGGAGAGCAGCATAGATGATGACCACTATAACTTGATTTCAAACATCGAGCCAAGGTAGATAATTGTTAAATTAATATCTCGAATTTGAATTCGAATAACGATTTATTAATCCGAATTCATTGATAAAGATTTTCCAAGTAAAAGAAACTTCGTTGCACTCCATGAAGGATTACAAGAAAGGAAATATATTAAAAAAAAAAAGGGGAGCAAAGTTTCTTCTTTGCTGCTGAAGCTTGTGGAATCCGAAAAGGCAATCAAATCGTGGGGGGCCCAAAGTCAAAGTGTTGACTCTGGGCACACGCACATACAAGGACCCTTTGGTGTGAAGATGAAGTCCTTTGCACGCGTGGAGCCAAAACGTGGTGGGCCCAGGTCAAACTTTGACCTGGGCACACGTATAAAAGCATAAATATTTGCAGGTCTTCTTTTCTTTCCGTAAGAAACCGCCGAAGCCCTATATAGAAGAAAGCCGCACGTCCACGCTGCACGTCCATGCCAAGAGAAGAGCTACACGAAAGAAAGAAAAGGAAGCTAGAGATCTTTTCGACTTGAACGTGTGGTATTTCTTGTTCTGTGAGTTTTATACTCAAGTGAGTTGTTTATTTATAAACACTTTGGCTTTGGGATTAAATCTAGGTGTAGGAAACACTTGAGTTTGTGAGTGATTGTAAACTATAATTTTCCGATTATAGTTGATTAATTGCTGTTGGCTCACCCCGTGGATGTAGGTACCGATACTCGGACCTAATCATGTAAATTTCTGGTGTCTTTATTATTTCTTGTTTATTTCTCTAGTGATTTTGCGTTGATGTAAATTGCAAGATCGTGTTGTTTCCGAGTATTATATTCCAACAAATTGGGGCAAAGATCTAGTGTCTAAAATGATAAAGGAAAATACTTTGGCAACCCTTCCCCGTTATCAAACCAAATAACGGCCTATTATTCACCGACTAGTTAATTTGCTTGTGGGCTTTACGTTAAAAATGACAAGGAAGAAAGAGAGTAAAAAAATTAACATAGATAGTTCAAAAGAGAGACATGGACTCCTAGAGTGCCATAACTTGGCAGAAATTGACACTTAAGTGTCATAACTTATTAAAGATATCACTTGAGTGCCAATCCAGCCAAAACACTGATGTGTCAATTTTCTGGCGAAGCATGTACAAAACGGTGTCATTTTGGTGCTGATGTGGTAAAAAATTAATAAAAAAATACAAATTTTTAAAAAAATTAAAATTAAAAAAAAAAAAGAATTGAAAAAAAGGTGGTGGCTAAGGGCTAAGCCCTCAACCATTGCCGCCTCATCACCGCCGCCGCCGGCAAGGGCCGACGACGAGAATGGGGAGGGTCGGCCGGGGTTGCTAAGCCTTGGCCGGGGGCGGCGACCCCCATCGGCCGGCGGCGAGGGTCACCACCCTCACCCGGCCGGCCAAGGACCGCCGCCCGCCGCCGCCCGCCGAGGTGACCCCTAGAGGGCGGCGGCCTTTGGGCGGGCCGAGCAAGGGCCACAACCCTCGCCCTAGATTGGTGAGGGCTCGCGGCCCTTGACTAAATTCGACGCGAGGGGGGAGAGGAGGAGGAGGAAGAGGAGGGGAAGCAACCAACAGGCGAGGAGGAGGAAGGAAAAAGGGGGGGGGGAGGGGGAGGTAGTTGGCGGCGAGGGCTAGGGCCATCGAGCCCGGCCGAGGACCCGCGTGCCCTTGCCCGAGACTAAGGTGAGGGCATGCAAGCCCTTTGCGCTAGTCGACTGGGGCCATCGGCCCTCGGTCAAAGCTTAGTGGCCCCAACCAACCCTCCCCCACCTTCCCGGCGACGGCGAGGAGGCGACAACAAGCGAGGGCTCAACCCTTAGCCATCGGTTACCTTCCTCCTCCTTTTTTTAATAAATATAATATATATTTTATTTTATTTTAAATTAAATTAAATTAATTTTTATATTAATTTAAAATTCAAATTATGCCAAAACGACGTCTTTTTGACTTATTTAAGGGCTATTTTTGGCCAACACTCGAAACGACGTCGTTTCTGGTGAATTAGAGCTAACTCAGCTCTCTGGCGAGCCACCTCAGCAAGAAATATTAATATTTAATTGTCACGTATGATTTCCAGCCGGCTTCACCGAAGGTGGCACTCAGGTGTTTTACTCTTCTTAAAATGTGGCACTTAAGTATACCTTTCATAAGTTATGGCACTTAAGTATCCTTTATGCTAAGTTATAGCACTTGAGATCTTTTGCCGTTCAAAAGATCAAATGTCCCTTAGCATGCGATGCTATGAAGTTCTACACATGTCTGCACAGAGAAAACGCACAAACACTCACGTCGCCCATTCTTGATTAGGCTGACGAAAAATCTTGCACGCCCTTTTGTTTTTATAAGGAAGAATTCTCGCGTGCAATTAAGGAAAGAACAAGCAGTTCTGAAGTCCTTGTTTTGACTCTAGTACAAAAAGCTCAAGCAAAGATTTCTTAGATTTGTGACTCATTTCAACAGCCCTATTAATACTAGCTATAGATACAAAAACTTAATTACAAAGCAAAAATAACGTGGCAATTCTCTTGTTGGGTTCTTGAATTTGACTCATTCGTCTAAACACTCATTTGTAGTGTGTGCAACCTATATTATAAACTATCTCGATATATCCTTATATAATATTCTCATTAAGAATCCCTTTAGGGATATTTTCGCATATTTGAGGTGAAAATTTCACTGCACAGGACCTTTCTTTTCTTGCTTGTACGCAGTAATAAGAGCCAAGGTTTTGCAGTTGCTGTACTTATGCATGGAAAATGAGGATAGAGTAATGCTGCTGCACATAAATGAGGATAGAGTAATGCTGCTGCACATACTCACATTCATATCAGAAGTGATTTACAAACTCTTGAAGAAAATGCAATTTGAGAATTAAGCAAGTAGGCCATAGGATAACATAAACTTATAGTTTGCCACGTCCAAGCAATTAAACAAATCACAACAATGTCATCACTCGCATCACTTATGAAGATGGTTAATGCTAGATATGCTAACAAGTGGCAAGTTACAGTGACCTTTTCAGTCAACAAGAATATGTTCAATAGTCAACTCCAGCCTGTCACGTAAGTTCAGAATCGAATTTTTGTAAACAATCTGAGCATGCTGAGGGATTAAATTGATGAGGGTGGTGATAGGCTCGAGCAACTTTGGGCCTGTAGCAAGACTTTTGTCGGCCCAAGTTCGGAGAATTGGGGGGCGGTTTGACGTTGGCCCAAGAAGTCGACCAAGAATTATAAGGGTTTTCGTTGATTCTTTTGTTCGAATGGATTTTGATGACCTGAAGTAAAATTTGTTTTGCAAATGAAAATTAACGTTATTTATCATAATCACCCACCGCGGTGGCTCCGCTGGAAAAGGCTCCGTTGATCCTTGCGCTCAAGGTGAGGGGTTTGAAACCTAGAGCGCTTGGTGCTTTAACCGCTTGCACGGGGTGGTGGTTCCCTCGTGCGGCTCTAGGGTTTGCCCGCCGGCTACCGGCTGTACGGGTTTCCCTTGGTCATAAAAAAAAAAAAACGTTATTTATCATATATTTCTAAACATCAGTGGCAACGTGAAGTTTTGCAACAGAAGAATTATAATATGCAAGAATCTATAGCAGAATAAATGTTCGAATCAATTGATTTCTCACCATTATGTAGGTTTATTCCTTATTAAAAGAAAATAAAAGACATAAAATTACAATATCTATTGAATTATAAGGTAATCAATTGCAATATTTTGAGCACATGAATCAATAAAGCGAGAACGAAGATAAGAAGGTAAATCCCCCTCACTCTCGAAAGCACAAATTAACACGATAGCATAAATTCCCTTTCTCAATAGCTTTCCTCATTTTGTCAAAAGTTTCAACTGCCATCTGCTTGGTGCGGGAAAAAACGAGGAAGCCTTCTGTTTATATTATTTTTTTAGTGTCAAGTATTTGTTTTTCTTTTATCCATTTTCTCCTCTCTATTTATGAATAATGAGATCTCCCAGTTCTATATATTTCACTTTCCTTCTTTACGACATTCTCTCTTTTCTTTTCTGTAACCATTTATTATCTATCTCTTATTTTGTTAAGAGTTAATGGATATCTTATCATCATGACAATATATTACAAAGAAAATTTGTCGAATAACTTATAAAATGATGCAATGTTCTATTGAATTTTTTTCTTTATTTTTTTTTCTTTGGGTTAGAAAGGGTCAGTGACCCTCGTAGGCCACCGGACCATGGGCGAGGCTCACTCCTACAAGCAATGAGGTCTTGAAGGCCCTCAGCAAGGGCAAGGCCAATGCCCAAATCTAGCAAGGGCCTTCACGCACGGTTTAGGCAAGGCCTCCATAATGGGTGAGGGTTGCTGGTGACCCTAATCGACACAATGAAAAAAAAAAAGTAAAGTAAAAAAAGAAATTTTAAAAATTAAATTATATTAAAATTTTCAATTTAAAAAAAATTACAAAATTTATGCACATCAACACCAGATGTATCACGTAGGACAACCGACGTCTATATTAACGATTCCATGCCAAAATTAGTCAAAAGAACTTAATTGGCAAATTTTCAAAAAGTTTTTGAATTGAATTAGCATAAATGCAATAGGTTTAAGATTTTTTTGAAAATTTCACCGTAAAGAAGACATATAAACCTTTTTTCTTGATTGGTATATATACAGAAATGACACTATCAGACATCATTTGTTTGTGAAAACATTTTGTTATATATGGCCACGGATGGGACGTTTTGAGCACGGAGTCATTTGTAAAGACCCTTGTTTCAATTGTTGTCCCTTGCTGTTGTGGACTCGGTTTACATGTATAACAACGTGACGTTGCTAGCTTATGCCTCGATTAGGACTTTCAAGCCTATGATCTAAGCTTTTACCTTTTGATTCCTTCAATCCATGCGCTAGTCCTTAAATTCGCATGGCGATTGGGGTTGCAGTTAAAGAGATGATGCGTGTACGAGCTGAGTGGACACCCGCTGGAGACAGTCCAACGACCAGTTCACGAGCGACATCGCGAGAGAGACCCGTGAACGTGCATCGATTTCAGGGAAGACAACAAATCAAGAAAAGACGGAAATCTCACCTTCGGACAAAAACATCATGAATGAGGAAGACGACTGCACATCTTCTTGGCTTTTTCGCTATAGCTTTAGCTCTTCGTGGACCGATAGTGAACCCGTGACCTCAAATTCTTTAAATTCTTATAATCATGGAAAAATAAATAAATTGTGGGGTCATTTCTAATTAACACCTGACCAATAGGAACTTATCATTTCAGTTTAAAGAGAGAGAGAGAGAGAGAGAGAGGGAAAGGACGAGACCCACACGATCGTCTTGACAGAGTTGCTCTTGGCTTGCACAGGAAAGGAATAATTGCTGGACAAATTTGATACCTAATTGGGATCCACCACTTTCATGTCCACGAGGTGTAAATTTGCTTGTGGGGTCAACATGCAGATTTATGTGGTGAAAAGATTTTCAATATGATACGATACTCTTCAAGCCTTGACATTTCTTGAGGTTTGTCCTCGCATGGACCCAATCCATCGTGAGCCAGGAGAACCTCGAGTATTGATATTGATGGTTCCACGTAAAATTTCACTAATTGCACAACAGACACGACGTAATAAACCAAATTACAACATGCAAAATCGACCTAACTTTGTCTTTTGAATTTTAAAAGTTGCTCGCTTTTCCATGTCTACTGGATTCTTTGATCTAGCCATGGTGATTTATGTTTGTTCCATAAATCTGGTCCATGCAAAGCGTTTTTTGTAAGATTGATGCTTAAAAGCTTCAGTGAGAAACTTATCCCCGATAACGGAAATTGACACAAGTTATAAAGCAACGGAAGCGATTAGAGGAGCATATGAAGATCTGATAGCAGTGTAAAATCGGAGAGCGAATAAAAACAGAAAAGAAGAAGGGCAGTGTCTTATTTTTTTCTTGGAGACTATAGATGATGATGATGATGATGATGAGTAAAGTAGAGTCGCAAATTTCACTTCTTTGATCTCGAAACCCTTCGCATCAGAACCAGCAACCAAAGCACGCGATAGAACATGAAGAACCCGATCAGAATGTAAATGTTCGTCCACCTCTCGCCCTCACGAAGCCCTCGCTTCTGCAACACGTCCCTCCCGGTCACCATGCATGTCTTGTTCTCCTCGTACCAGATCAAGCATCTTGACACGAGGCACGAGTACTCGTTGATGAGGAGCGCGTCGAGTGCGTACTTGTACATGGAGAAGAAGTACATGAACAGCCAGTACTTGGGTATGCTCTGCTTCGAAATGAAGTAGCCTGAGAAGAGGAAGAAGGCCCCGAGGAATGCCGTCACTAAAGACGTCCCGGCAATGTAGTTTGGCGCAATGGAGCTCAAGAACAAGACGAAAGAGTTCGCCATCAGGTTAATGATCCAGATCACCAGGACAAAGTAGGCGAAGGCTTGCCATGAGGCGCATAGGCCAACGAGAAAGTACATCGAGGCCGAGTATATAATAGCCACGGCAAGCAAGTAGGGCAAGAAAACGAACGTGTTCGCTATCAAGTAGGATGAGAGTCTATACACTCCGCTCGAGGTTTCTTGCAAGAGGATGGGCCTTTCGTTGATGAAGACGGGCAAGGCTTCGGTCGTGGAGGAAAGGAGGAAAGTGAGAGTGAAGGCGAAGAGACCAAACCTCTTTTCGATACCTTCCTTGTCGAACCCTATGTTGATGTAGATGGTGCCGAGGACGAGCCCTACGAGGAGGGCTTCGATGGTGTTGGTCAGGAGGAGCTGTCTCGTCCTGTAGATGATCTTCCACGACCTGTTGTAGAGTATCAAAATTTCGTCGAGCCTCGAGCTCTTGTATCTAATCTTTGGTATTTTTTGATGATGATCGGAAGGAGAACTAGTCTCGGAGCAATGAACCAGTGATGCAGGAAGTGACTGCGGAAACTGTGAGAGCGTCAGGGTTTTGTTGTTCTCTTGGAGCCGGTTCAGTATTTCCATGGCGTATTCAAGGGCATTAAGCTGAGGTGGCACAGTGAAACCAATGGAGAGCAAGAAGCTTTGGAGCTCGCAGAGCGTTCCATGGTGGACCACCGACCCTTTTGAGAGCAACAGAATTCTGTCAATGGTGGAGAGAATCTTGAAGTTCGGCTGGTGGATTGACAAGATCACGGTCCGGTGACGCGAGACGGCGATCTTCTTGAGGATCTGCATGACATTGAAGGCCGAAGTGCTATCCAGCCCGGAAGTCGGCTCATCAAGGAGGAGCACCGCCGGATCGTGGAGGAGGCTGAGCCCGATCGAGACACGCCGCCGCTCACCTCCCGATAGGGCATTCCCGAGCCGGGTCTCAGCCAGGTGGCTCAGCCCTAGCTCTGTCAGGAGAGTGGACACGACTGTTAGGAGCTGTAATTTGTCAGAGATGAGCAGCCGGGCGGCAAAGATGAATGTCTCGGAGACGGTGAGTAGCGGGAGGCATACGTCGTGCTGGGGGACGTAGGCCGAGAGTTTGCGGAACGTGGATGGGTTGATGGGAGTTGAGTTGAGGAGGAGGGTGCCGCGGGTGGGCGTCACTCGAGCCGCCAAAATGTCAAGGAGGGTGGACTTCCCCGCCCCGCTTGGGCCGACCACCGCAAGGATTTGGGATGGGTAGGCGACGAGGGAGATGTCGCGGAGGATGTAGGTGGGAAGGGATGGTTTTGTGCATGGTCTGAAGGCTAGAAAATGATGGAGGGTGTTTGTGATGAAGGTGTTAGACTTTCTGTACGAAATGGAAGAAGCTGTTAGCTCGTAGAGAGCAGATTGTGATGGCGGTGGTGTGGTGGATGGAGGCGGAGGAGCTGGTGGCGGTGCTGGTGGTGAAGTTGAGGGTGGAGGTGAATGGTCTTCCATGGAGTAGAGTTGGTGGAGATGGAGGGAGGGGCGGGCACATGAGAAGGAGAGATAAAAGGGGAGGATTTGTGGACAATAATTTCCATGTGTCGTGTTTTGGGAGTATAATGCTGGTGGGGATATTAAAGAGATTGGCATTGAAAAGGTTCAGAGGTATCCACGCCAGATATAACTCTAATGGACTAATAATATATAATTGGGACTATGACCATTTACAATCGTCATGTTCCCCTTAAGTAATTAATCGTAAGACAAACAGAACTAGAACACCATGTGCCCTCTCAATCTCGTAAACTCAAATTGACATATGACCTTATAACAAAAAATTACGAGATTTGTGGTCATGCTACATTTCAGACGTGACATATCATTATTATAGACTTCTAAATCCTAATAGTTCCGTTGCTAGAATAGTGTCTTGAGTTTAACCTGTCGAACGAAATCCAATCATATGAAAGTGAAAAAAACCTGGATGCATGTGACTTGACCGTGTAAAAAGTGATATAACATTAAAAGTATTTGTGTAACTGTAAGAATCACTTAACCTACAATGGAATATTGTCCTAGTGTCCATGTAGAGTAGGTCGCATTGACAAAATAACGCAAATTTAGTGTCTCATTTACTTTTTTTTATTTTCTGATTTTTTTATTAATTCCATCGTTTATATACATAATATTTACCTTTGTTCCTCGACTGAACGTATCTGTTGCAGTGTATGCCTGCGAAAAAGATAATTCAGCGTCGAAAAACTTGGATTGACTCCGTGCATACATTTTTAAGAGTTCATCGGAAGAAGCTTATAAGATGACAAGCTTGCAGGTCTTAAGACTACATCATTTGTACGAGATCTCGTATGGTGTATGTTAACAAGGAGAGTAGAGAATATTTAATGCATTTGATGGCCTGCAAAAAAGGGTGTCATATGATGCCATCCAATTATTTGAGCAATGTCCTGATTGAGGTCCGTGACAAGAAAAAACGAATCATTTCTGCATCAAAATTCAGCAATTTTCTTCTTGACATGAAGCCTCAGCACAAACGTACGAATTGGGATTAATTAGTCACATAAAATATGAGGCTTGAGATTCAGCGGCCCCAAAGATTAGTTGAGGATGCCCAGCAGCAGGGACTTAGAGAGAAATATCCGAAGAGTAATGTGATCCCAGAGAGACGGGATGGGTAAACCAGCAAGAGGACAGAGGGGCGGCCTCGAGCCAACTCAGTGAGGAAGAATCATGTGACAGCCCATTTCAAATATTAAAAGCTCTTATTCCGGGAACAGGTTGTGAATCCACCACGAGAACTTGAGAATGCTAGGGTTTGAACTTTCGAACTGTGCCATGACACCATACAAAAAGATTCAATTCAATCATTTAAGTTAATAAGTGAAGCGGGGCTCTTCATATGTAAGTTATATTATTGTTAGCCGCTAGTTTATACTCTATTTGTATGTTCATATCAAATGAAATGATGGTGATGTGTGAACTATTGGATCGAGACATGATTGAGTAATTTGTATTGAAAATGGCGATATTTCATTGGATAGGCCGTAGAGATGGGTTATACCGTACGAAATTTTTTATTGGAAATATTCTTTCTCACTGATCACGAGAGCGGCACTTCACGACGACATTATCATCAGTTCGTAGCACATCCGTGACCTGTCCATGCTCGGATGCGGTCCATTAGCCGCGAATGTCGCATCATTCGTCGACAAGTTGAAAAGAAAGGGCGAAAGCTCCTCGTCTGGACACGGGGAAAAAACGACCGAACAGAGACAAAACTTCCAAGCCAGTGAGGTTTTCTTGGGGGAAACAAAAGGAGAGAAAATCTTGACAAGAGAGTTCGAGAAAAACTAAAACAAAGAGAGATGATCCTAAGCCCGAAAGCCCAGAAAATGACCTAACATCCCTACATATTATGTTTTGTTCTCTTGAGGGAGGTCCCAATGTTCATTGATAAGTATAGGTCTTATACACATGATTGCATTCACCCAATGGGTGAAGAACCATTCCGGACAATGCGTCCAATGCGGTATTTCTTTCACTAAAAATTTATAATAAAAAAATAGATATTTTTCGTTTGCATGATGGTTTAAAAAATGTATTTTTCTTCTTGCCAATAGGGGAAGTTGCGTTTCCCCCAATCTAAGCTCGTTATTTTCAATCCATAAAAAACGTTTTCCATAAAACGATTAGTTTTCCATTATCCAAATACTATAAAGAAAAATAATTGGATAACGGTATTTAATTTATTATGAAAATAACAGTATGTTCTTAATCACAAAGAATCAAATAACAAATAATTATAAATTATTTCAAGATTCACTCCTAAAAAAATTTATGACTTACAATAAATTGTTATTTTCATAATAACCAAGAAAATGTCATATTAGTAAAGCCTTACTGAAAAGTAGGAAAACAATTTTCCCACAACATTTTTTCTTATTTGTCTTTTTTTAAAGAAAATTGATGATTTAAAAAACACTTTTTTCTAAAGATGATAACTTGGACTCCTAGAAATAATTATTTGATGAACAATGTTTTTGTTATCGATAATAATTAATTACGAAATATTTTCATGGACAATGAAAATATATTTCATTCATTCATTTTTGTAAATGATATTAGTAATCATTGTTAAAAAAGATGATATGTTAAATTATTTATTTTTTACAAAATAAATGCACTTTCAATCTTTGATTTTAATGGGGGCTTGTTGTGTCTCATGCTACTGTTCGTATAGGTGATGCGAGCTGGATGCCCCACACTAATGAAATGACGTTTTTCTCGCTCATGTATAAGCATGATAAAACACGCCATAATCATTATTCTGTCATTAGACTTCTCCTGACTTAGTGACCTAATATCGGCCTCCTTCAAGTCATTTTGATGAATTATTTAATGACTTTTCTTTTCCCATAAATAGTTTTTCTTTGCGCTCTATGACTTAGTAACCTAATATGCATTTTCCGGCTATTATTATATATGTCTATAAACTTACATATAAGCCAAAATAGTATGCTGAGAGTTTCAAATATTTTGTACTATGCTCAGTTTTGTGTGATAACTTTACTCGATCATTTAAGTTTCTAAGCTTTCAAAATCCATTTATTTAAGCTCCATCGGCCAATTTCTTGACAAAAAAGCTAATGTGACATTATCGAAAATAGTCACGTTGGGTGACTTTATCATCAGAATAATATGACATCGGCATTTTAAAAATCCAAGTTTCAAGGTAACTTAAATAAATGTAATTTGAAAGTTAAGAAATTCAAATTTGCAGCACTAAATTAAATGCCCTATAATTGGAAATTCTAGTATATATTTCACCATATGAGCGTGTGAATATTTATTGGAGTTTTTCTTTGAGCAAAAAGGATGGGAAAGGTCAATCATTTCTGGATTGTTTGTAGAAATTACTGTGCGGGCATCAAGTTATAGGACCCAAAAGTACTTAATCAATAAATCTGGGGAATTCCAAACAACAGTTCGTTCTGGCCCCGGATTCATCAGCCTGAATGCTTTCTCCCCGTTAATTGGGCTGAGTAACTAGTCAGCATAGGAACTAATATTTCATTTGTGAGCTTATGCATGGATTCACATGATTTGCCATGGTGATTGTTTTATGGTCATTAATCAAAGAATAGTAAATTAATTCGATTTGCTCATGCTAAGATCATCATATATTCCAGTAAATTCATCTCAGCAATGACTAATTTTTTCCAAAGGTTGATGTTTAAATTTTAGAAGAATGATTCCGTTCAATACCATATGATTTGTCGAGTTTAGTCTATGATTTGAATTCAAGAACACGTTGTTTGCTTTTCCTGCTAATGTGAAGTTGAGCATGTTGACTTGTCCTAGAACTGAACGTGGGAAACGAACTTGGGCCCGTTCATTTTCCACCCCAAAGATGGGTTTTGATTGGATCCGAGACGGTACGGCCCACACCTCGGGATGGGGTTCTGAACTGGATTTAACATCAGGAGTCGTAAAATCTGTGCCGGTCCGATACTTTGGTCCTAAAATTTTCCTTCGTGCAATTCAGTCCTAACACTCGTTCCGATTTAGCACTTTAGCTTTTTATTATTGTCTTTTTAGGACGGCAAGTCCAGGTGACCTTCTCTTTTATCCATTCAACACAAAGCCACGCTTACGAAGGAATAATAAAAAATTTTACTCGAGATTTTCCGTTCATAAAAAGAAAATCAAATTGAAAGAAATTGCATAAAATACGTAAATTTTAAGACTTGGGTGAACAAAACAAAATTTTTAGGATTAAAATGCAGAATCAACTACAAGTTTTAGGGTTCCCCATCATTATCTAATAATCAGAACCTTTATTCATAAGTTATTTTTTGGGTTCATATTTCTACCATTATTAGCCTTTCTATTATATCTCTCAATTTCAAGCTTTTATCAAGCCGAATAAATTTTAGTTTTGATTTGAAAATTGCTCCAACCTTGCCAAAACTGGAGTATATGTCTCTATAATTCACCATCATCTTTCCCTTCAAAGTTCTTGCAATTGATTGCTTCCTAAGAAGTTTTCGCACTATTTTTTTCTTTTCGACGCTCCCACATGTTGAATGCTGCTTAATCAACGATGCTTGCTTGGAAACTACTTCACCGTTCACCCTCCCTTTTTCTGCCACGCTATCTTTCCAAGATTTCTTACCTTGGTTTGAAGATATAGGAAAACAGAAAAGATGCGAATCCAGTTGGTGGACCGCTGACCATCTTTTTCTAGATCAGCAGAAATTATTTCACCGGATGTACCTAGGGCCAACACTTGGAGCTGAAATCTAACTCTGTATTGTACCCTAGCTTAATCAGCCCTAATGAAGTTCATTGCATGATAATGGTGAAATTCTAACTAGTCGAAGTCGCAAAGTCAATCTTGGTTTTGATGTTGGGGTGCTTGAGAGTACGAAGTACACAATCAAAGGCCATATTCAATCAACCCAAGATAGAGGATGTAAGTCTCTTTCAATGGTCGCGATTGAACTTGTGAAAGATTGCAAGTTGAGAAAAACCCTAATTTCAGTTAGGAGAGAAATATGTTTAACACAAGTCAAGATTGATAATGATGTGAGATTTATGGGCACAAAAAGCTTCATTTCACATAACATAATATATTATCATGTAGACTCCAATTTTTAAAAATTTCTTTCTTTGTACACAAATATATGCAAAAAACAATCTCTAATTCCTAAGAAAAAGAAATTGCAAATATTTTAGCTAGTAGCTGCAATGCTACGTTATAAACAGGCCTTGCATATTTTATGTAATTCTGGTTTTTCATGGACTTTGTTTCTTCTTTCCCTCCTTAGTAATAAATAACAACAATTGAACTTCCCTCCGATTGGAAGTTATGAGCAATTCGGATCTTCTGATTCACACACTCTAAAGAAGAAAAGTGACAAAAAAAGGCAAAAATGGAAAATTAATGTGAAACCTCTTAGAGGAGCCTACTTTTTCCACATGGAATATATCCAACTTGTGCGACCCACTTTAGTCCAAAGAGCTTGTCGAAATCATTTTCCTTTTCCACGTTATCCCTCTTGATATCTCGGCTTTCCAACGGTACCGATCTATCTAGGGTTACTAATTTTCACCGAAAAACAACGTTAACCACAAGGTGATTTCCCAAGTAAACATACTTTATTGTAAACTTTGAGGGTTAAAAGGATAACAAAGGGTAGCGATAAGGCAACTATTCACGATCAACACAAGCACAAGTAGGCCCTCCACTAAAAGTGTCTTAACGGACCGATACACAAACCCTCGTATAAATACACCCTCGAAGCTTTTAAAATCTCGTCACATACCCTTTAATCTCTCTGTTTCTCATCCCGCATTGTCGGATTGCCTCCAATATCACAGAGAGCTCACAGCAGAGAGAAAAAGGAAAGACGACAAAGGCAATCTCAAACCCTTGAATTGTTACTCCAAAAACCAAGAAAAGAGCAATGGCCGACCAGCTTCACCCTCGCCGGAAGAGAAAGATCGTCGCCTACGTCATAGCTGGCGTGATAGCACAGACTGCCATCATCCTCCTCTTCGTTCTCCTGGTGATGCGTATCCGGAACCTGAAAGTCCGGCTCAGCTCCGCTACTGTCGAAAATCTCAAGCTCAACACTTCGTCCACGTCGCCTTCCTTCGGCATGCAGCTCCGTGCAGAGGTCGCCATCAAGAACACCAACTTCGGCCACTTCAAGTTTGACAGCACCAGCGCGACGATCTCCTATCAAGGTGCCACTGTCGGAAGTGCCGATATCATGAAGGCCAAGGCGAAGGCAAGATCCACAAAAAGGATGAACGTGACGGCCTCGGTTGGCTCTAAAAAATTCTCGTCGGCTACACAGTTTAGGAGGGACGTCAATTCGGGGACATTGACGTTGAGTGGACATGCCAAGTTGAGTGGAAAGGTTGTGCTGTTCAAGATTTTCAAGAAGAAGAAATCTGCGGAAATGAATTGCACAATGGACGTGGATACTAAAGCCAAAGTGATCAAGAACTTGAAGTGCAAGTGAAATAACATGGATACAATGCATACTCGTTGTAATTTACTTTTTCTTAATTGATTTCTTTATTTTTCAAGTCAGTTCGATTCTTCGGTTTTTTTTTTTTTTTTTTTTTTTTGTTGCCAGTGTTTGCTATGCTTCTTTGATTTGTGGAGAGGGATATTGTCGACAGGCCTCTCATTTGCACATCCTTTTCGTGACATGAATTTGTTGTTCTTATCGGATTGAATTCGGCTTTTAAAGACCATTTTGAATGTTCTGCATTGAGCTCGATATCTACTTCCTGTGCAAAACCTCACCGCCTAAAGTACTCTTTTTTTTTTTTTTTTTTTTGGGGTCCAAGGCTCTTTTGGGTGTTTGATTCACAGGAAACAAACCGAACTATTTCAACATTCATTAGCATCATCGATTATGCTAAACTTAGATGCATGTGTACATTGTGCAACTCACGTCATGTATTAGCTACTTTTTCGTTCATTGTATCAATCAATAAGTGCACAACATTTTCTGTGGCATATATGTTCTTAATTTAGAAAAGGAAAAACTGTAGTACACCTTCTTTGCATTTCTTTTCCCTCAACTAGTGTAATGGGATACTGTGAACTTAGAGGTAGCAAAATGGGTCACTTATTTTTTGAAGAAACTAGTTAAATATGTTCAACAATTAAAGACTTAAGATAGGTGGACCTTAAGTTGGTCTTAAATGGGTTGGATTTAGAATCCATTTTCAATCAAAACCTCTCAATCTCTCCCATCCCTCTTTAACTATACAAAAATATTTTTTTTATAAAAGTTGAAATTATAATTATTTTATTTTCTTTTTCTTTTCTTTTTTCTTCCTTCTTCCTCCTTTCGATGGCCAACATGGTGATGGCCAGCATCAAGCAAGCTTGAGCTCGCCGACGTCGAGCGAGGCTCAATGCTTGTCAGATTTGGCAAGGGGCGAGCTCAAGCTTGCCGGATTTGGCGAGACGAAGGCCTCGTCGACATCTAACAAGGCTCGCTTATGGTTGGTTGCTGGCTATCGTTATGGTTGGCAGCTAGTCAAAGAAGAAGAAGAACAAAAAGAAAAGAAAAAAATAGAAAATAGAAAATAGAAAGAAAAAAATATTCTAAAAATTATATAAATAATAAAAATTTAAAAATAATTAAAAATAATTTATTTTTTAAAAATATTTTAAAAATTATAAAAATTGTCTATTAAATTTGTGTTGTATAAAACTATTTTAGCAATTTTTTTTTAAAAAAATATATACATAAAAGAAATAAGTTTTCTTAGAAATAAACTATTTTAACAATATCATTTTATGACCCAACCCACCCGTTTAACTGGTCTATGTGAACTTTGTCATTATTAGGTCAAAACATAAAAAAAGAGCAAATAAAGGTAACATGCTACCGTTAGTTATAGATGTTATAACTTTCTTTTCAACAGATATATCACGATGCTGCTTTTCCATTCCAAAAGAAGATTTCCAAGCGGGAGCGTTATTCCCCATGAAAGTACTGGACCGGGGAGCGATGCTTTATCTTATTGTATACAAAGAAATGTTAATAAGATCTCTGGACATCAATCTATCAGAAGACAATGATCTAAGAAGCAAGTTGATGGTCATATATTGTCGGTCTTTCTGGGTTCCCCAACTGGCCTGACCAGATTCACATGGAAAAACGTGAAAGCGGTGCCAATCTTCGGTTTATCATCATCACTAGCTGGACAGTGGCATCTGAAATGCTTTGCTTGTATTGGAGTTCAGAAAAAATGGAAAAAAGACAAACGAAAAAGTGCAGACATCGACATGCCATGATGCTAAAGCCCTGCTATACAGCAAAGCAATTATCCCTTCACAAGTTGAATTTGTAGATGCTCATGACAGTTCTCTGTTTTTTCCTCCCTTTATTTGTGCTTCAAACAAAGGTTTTGTACTCGCGAACTGCCGTTACATCTTGCTCTCGTAACTCAACCGATCCACCTGTTCTGTAAGGTGCACCTGACATCAGCACAGTAGAACTAGAATTATATTCTTAGAGTGCTCCCGATGAAGCTATGAACACAAACCACAAGAAGAGGAACAAACTCCTTTACCATTTAAGTCAGTCACTATCATCATGGTGCCAAATCAAACTAATGTGCTCACTAAATAAGGTAGAGACTTTAGTTTTTAGCAAACAATATTTTGCTAATTTGAGAGTTTCTTTTCTAGTAAAAGAGTTCGAAAATTGTCATCTATTACTAATTGCATGCAAATGCACTTTATGTCAATGGAGAGAATATTTTCGGGATCGTGTTGAAGTTGAACATAACCAAGCAAAGTCGAAATGCATGTAGAATTGACATGGATAAAAGGCGACTTCTGCCCAATTTTTAATCAAGCATCTAAACTATTTTTCACAATCAAATGCCTCGAGTTTGCGAATTACACTCATCCCTCCGTTAAATTCGTGCACAGAACACACTAGTAGCCACTACTGGGGCCCTAATGTCGTTATGTGACCGTCCGATATGCTGACGTGGCCCCCACTTGTTCTTCTTTCATTCAATTCTTCTTTCTTTTCATTCTTCTCTCGACTTCAAGACCACTGGCCGTCACTGCCAGCCGGCAACGTCCATAGCCCTTGTACCTCCATCATCAATTCATCATCAACCACTCTCGGGGACCGCTGGCGCCGTCACCAAGCACGACCACCATCTCCACGACCGCCAGGGTCATCACCTTCAACCTCCACCACTGCCACCACCGCCGCCACCCACAATTACCATCACAAGGACGACGATCCCCCCATAAGTTGTGCAACCTCTGGATCTATTGTGCGGAGGCCATGCAGCTCCAACTCGAATAGCCATTTGTGACTGGATTGTTATGGCCATTAGAATGCCGACATCGCAATGGTGGCCGCAGATGGAGGAGACGACCCCAAAAATTGATTGGGAGTGTAACAAGAAAAAGGAAAGAAATTAAAATGGGAGAGAAAGAAGACAAAACAAAATTATGCGTTAATTTAGAAAAATAAAACCACACGGCTTTTTATGTTATTCTTTAGACCTCATGTATAATTCAATTGAGTAAACATGATGTAACATAACACTCCATTTAAAAAAGATATTGCATGAATAATATTTAAAAATTTACCTTAACTGAAAAACAAATAGGTATTGGACTGTAAAACGAAGAATAATTCAGGTACTTATGATGTCAAGAAAAACATGGAATTTATAATATTCCATGCTACAAATTTTCCGTTTCTCTTTATTTTTTCGTCCTGTCTTGGCTACTTAATCTTCTGATGAGCTGGGCTGGGCTGGGATGGGCTGGGCTGTTCTACCAGCTCCATGATCGTCGGTCCATACTTAAGAGGCCTATTTACATAGAAAATATATGTCAAAATCAAAAAGAAATCGAATGCATCTGTTGGAACGAATCGGTAATTCGACAAATCAGCTGGAAAAATTGATAAAAGTTGACATCGGTAAAAAAAAATGAAAAATGAAAAATGAAAAACAGAGAGAGAAGGAAATGTGTTTCCAGGAACTGGCAACCTCGTGGTTTTGGACCTGGATCATTTATGCTGTGAGGAGACTTGCATTTGACTTCTCTGCACTGTTCAAATGTTCTGGACTCAATAATAACCTTCGGTGCAAATCTCCTATTCGATCGTCCGAGTAGACATATTATGACTTTACTAAACACTGATATCACATGGTATGCTGATGTGAACTATTGAGCCATAGAAACAATCAAGCAGCCGCTCATTATTATTAAAATATTCGGTGTTTATGAAAACTCAGCAGATAGATAAATAAGGATAGGCACGAGGCTCGGATCGTGGTCATCATCCTCCGTCCCATGCAGGGCGAGGGTGCCTTCTCAGTACTTTTTTTAAAATAACAACTAATAAATACTTGTTCAAGGCATCATTTTTATATTACTTTGTTGTACGATACATGTGTGGATGCTAAAAAAGAAAGGTCGGTAGGTTGATTATTACGAAATCAGATAAGCTCCGAAGTCTACACGCAGCCGTGCCTGTTAGGCGCAGCTGGTCATTCTAAGGATAAATCATTGGAAGCCGACATTTCATGTTTCAACTTTCAAGGACGATTAATTGCGCAAAAAAAGAAATTTCCCCCAGCAGGGCAAGATCCATTGAACTGCCTCCAAGTCACCTTCTCGTCCAGTGAACCAGGAAAGATCCCAAAACAGGAATTTGCCAGTGTTGGGACATGGAGGCGCACGATCCGAACAGGGGGTGGGGAACAGAACAGAACAGATCGAATGGTCTTCGGAGGAGAGCCAACTTTGGTCGGGCTTTTGTTGGGTTAGAACTCTGAATCAGATGCATTGCACTGCGTCTCTCTCTCGATCTTGAGGAACCCCCCAAGCAGAAAGGGAGACTCCATGTCTGTGGGTTCCTGCAATGCAGTGAATTATCGCCATTCCTCGTCCACCTCGAAGCGCCCGAGACCTCTTTGTTTTCTCAACCTTCTCGGTCTCCTGCCCCTGCGCTTTCTACATTCGCATTTGAAAAATGGATGGACTATGGACTCGAACGAGGTCAACGAAGGCACTTAGTTTAGGGGTAAGGTGGCATTTCTGGCAAGTTTTAAGGTTTGCCCTGTTGTGGTCCCTATCAGTAAATGAGTTATTTATATGATTGGCAGCCAATGAAAGTAACTCTCGCAGGTTGAGGTCTCGTTCATGGAAGTGTTACTGGGTCGTCTTCTCAGAGGATCGAGCCTTTGAGAGATATTGATGCCGGGCACTAAATCCTATAATTAAATTATCGATTTTTGACACCGTTGTTTCAGAATTTGATCTTATCGCGTGAGAGTAGGTCCTCAAGTTCCAATACTGCACACATTTCTAAAAGGATAATGGCACAAATAATCTATAAATTTTGATTTAATATATAATATAATTACTAAATTTTTAATTTATTTGCTATGAATGAATTTTAGTCTAATGTTTTAAATTTTTAATTTATTTAATATGATTTATAGATTTTTAGTATATGTTCAACGTAATATTTAAATCATATGAAAATATTAAATGTGATGGAGAGATTAAATTGAACATATATCATATTATACAAGAGGTTAAAGTTCAAAATTATATTTGAATAAATTAAAAAAAATTAAGGTGATCTCAGCGGTTCCTCGTGACCAAAAAAAATTATATTGAATAAATTAAAATTTTAGGGATTTGTATATTAAATAAAAATTCATGAATTATTTATATTTTTTAAATGGATGATCGTAGACGTGGGTGAAGTTTTTCTTTGGGAGGCGCCGCCTAAGCCACGTAAACTTTCGCTCTGCCTCTGGTTTTCTCACAGGAAAACAAAGTAAAAGAAAAAAAAAAAAAAGACAAACAAACAAGTGCCTTTGTGCAGATAAATAGATAGACACTGGATGGATGGTACAGACAGAAAGCTGTACTCCATTGACTGCAACGTAATGAAGTAATTGTGTCAGCGAAATAATCTCATCGCATCATTGAAATCAAACCCCGTCTTTTCTTTTCTTTTTCTCCGGTGACGTACTCTCACTTTTAACTTTTTAATTTCTTTAGTATTTTAAAGATGAAATCAAAAGTTTATCTAAAGCTTCTGTTCATAAACTTTTGAATACTGATGTTTTAGATTTATCTTTCTTTTACTCGGTCAACAGTTCAAAGTTGTTTTATGAATGGCTGAAAAGCCAAATGACATGCACAGCATTGAAGGCTGCTAGTAATGCAGAAAATCAGCGGACTTTTTTATGATGTGAACAGTCGGGACCTGATCCTAATGTTCCGCATCTTGATGAATAATGACTGTATACTTGTAGATTTTCATATCCTCTAGTATAAAAATTACACAAATTACTACCATAAGGCAATGATTTTTATTTAGGATTTTAGGGACTGATTAGAAAGACCTGTGCAAGGGGCAAGAGAAAGCAGACGCACAAATCTTGACTGCCGAAAGATCAACCGTCACTATTAACACTGCTCATTTACAAGCCAGCATGACCATGATCGATCAACGTTACAACATTGACCGCTTTTTCAAGAACATTTACAAAAGCTGAGAAACTACAGCATCCTACACGCGCTAGCTCTGTTTCTCCTGAGGGAAAACGAAGACTCAGAAACAGAGCAGAACATCGTTCCTATTTGATCTTCTGTCGTGCTTCTTGTATTGTCTTTTGGGGTATAGTTTAGCACCAAGCCAGCTTCGGAGTTGAAGCTCAGACTGAATCTGTTGACTTTCCATGAGAGGAAGGATCGCTTGCTGACCGCCATAGCACGGATCCATCTGCAAAAATGAATACCCAAACGCAAAGTGAGATCTTTTCGGTCGAAGGATTAACAATACAAGAAAAAAGAAAGAATCATTTTGACGAGACCTCTGTTGAATGTCAAGTAAACGTTCTGCTACAGTATTATTGTTATGTACCTCGCGAGGAATAGTATGATGTCTTGCAATGCAAAATGGCGCCCTGAATCCCATCGTGCTGCTGATCCAGTGAGCCATCCCTCCTCGCCGGCGACGAGGTCGCGCTCGTCGTCGCCAGAGTCGCCGACTTGCTCTTTCCCAGCAGCTGCTTCGGCCTCACTCGAAACCCCTTCCCCAACCTCGGCGAAGAGACCGCCGCCGTCGCCCCCAGAGACGACGCGGGCGACGTCGGCGGCGACTCGACCGAAGGGAACTTGAAGGTTTCGTTGTACCTCCTGGAGATGCCCACGGACAGGGGCTTCACCAGATTAAAGTACTTCTGCAGCCCGTCCTTCGAAAGACGCTTCGAACTAGAATCGTCGGAGAACAAGCTCTCCACGAGCTTACCACGCGAAGGACCCGTGGTTTGTTTACTCTTGCTCTGGTTCTTCGAAAGGTCATCGGTCGCCGGAGAAGCTGGTTGCACTTCTCTGGGTTTGACAGCAAAGAAGACGTTGCTGCTGGCGCTCTTCTTGAGCTCTGTTTCCTCTGTTTCCTCTACCTTGGCGCTAGGGGCGGCCACGGACTTGGACCTGGACCTCCTGAACATCAGGACCCGAAGCCTGGGAGACGACTTGAGAAGCGAGATCGTAGACTGAGGCTGGGAAGCCGATTCCACGGGAAGGATCTTTCGCTTGGAGAAGGGAGCGGTGGGCGACTGGGACAGAGACACGGCCGGTTTATCAGCCCAGAAAGAACGCGAAGCGTCACGGGTCTTCGCATTGGCCGGGCTCGTTTGTCTCGTCCCGTTGTTGGACTTAACGAAAGCGGCAGCGCTGGAGTCAGTTCCGCCCTCGGAGTCGCTGTCGGTGACGTAGTGCGCGAGCTCCAGCTCGAAGAACTCGTCGTCCTCGTCGTCGGACGCGTAGTCCGTTCTCGCGGCGGAGCTACGCGTCTCGTCCGGCATTGCGGCAGCGGTGGCGGGTCTCCACAAGAGCCTGAGGAAAGAGAGAGCTTCCATGGCTTACAGGAAGGCAGAAAGGAAGAAGAATGGAACGGGGCAGAGGCTCTTCGTCGAAAGATTCGAGGGCGGGTTTGGGGTTTTATAGAGAAAGAGATATGGTGTTGGGACTAGAACAGTACATGCACTTCGACATGCATCGCTACTTTCCTGCCGTGTGAAACATATCCGAGACATTCGAGCGCTTCGTACGTAAGGGTTTTTATATTATAAATCAGGGCGATTCAAAGGAAAGGACAGGGATCGCTGCTGCTGCGCTGCGTCGGAGAGATGTGGGGGAAAGCTGAATTGCATCGCTGCGGCACGCAAGCGAGGCTGCTCGCCTGCTCCTGCTCCTGCTCCAGGGGGGTTGGATGGTGGGGGGTTCTTTTTTTGGCCTTTTTCGCAGGGCCTGAACAGGGGTAGCCCAGCTTTCTCGGGCTAAAGCAATGATGCCCAGCTCTCTTTTACAAATGCAGATTGATATGGACATCAAAGAAAAAGGATTTCCTTCGAAATGGGAATTTGAAAAATATATGGAATTTGGAATGTGATTCCGTAGAAATCATTTCTAGTTCTTTATAGATAGAAAGAAACCATTTTACTCTCGAGAAAATTCTATGCACGTTGACTTTCGAACTATTACCGCACCAAATCGGCAGCATTAAAGTAGGGGTTTCCATAGATAGAGAAAAAACTGCCATTCATCTCTTCATGTTTCTCATCATTTCGTGTTGTTCTACATGCTTGAAATATTCCGCGTACTTCTATGATGATTCGATGCACATTGCAATTCTATGTTGAGTGTTTTGTTTTCATCGGAGCATAAACCTGCATGATGGAAATCCACTTTAAGTTATACTCTATGTGAACTCCGGCGGCAAGTTTAATTGATACGAATAGTTACATTATTAAAGTTTTTTTGAATATTATTCCTCTCGCGAAAATTCATGTCCATATCAATATTTAGAGTAATGGGACAAATGTAATGTGAGACCTATGCAATATTCACGCCAATATCAACATTTACAAAGTGCTAGACATCCCAGGTATTAAAATTTGGTACACGTGAACATTTAAATACCAAAACTTCTAAAAGCTTAAGTGCCAAAATTTGAGAAAAATGAACACTTAAATGCCAACAATAAGAATTTCTGACCAAACTACTAATGTAACATTTTTCGGCAACATTTTTTACTAACGTGGCAATTATTTTTAAAAAATTATCCATGTGGCTAGATAAGTCTAAAACAAGATTTTGCCTCGAAATTTGATTTTTAAATTAAATATTAATTAAATAAAATTAAATGATGTGGTATTTCTTTTTAAAAAAATTATACACCTAATGCTAACGTAGCTAGATAGCTCAAAATGATTTCGTTTTAGTCCAAGTTTGATTTTTAATATAACTATTAATTAAATTAAATCATAAACTAATTTTTTTAAATTAAAATATTAAAAGATAACGAGAGAGAAAGAGAGAAAACAGGCTAGCAAATCAATGAGGGCCATAAAAGGGTCGCTACCACACCATCATCACCATAAAAGGGTCAACAACAATGGGGTGAGGGTCGACCGGGACTCTAGGCCCTAGCTAGTGGCCAACAACCCTGATTGATCGCAGCTGACGGCCAGCGATGGGCTTCACCCAGTGCTTAATCATGCCTCGGCTAGTGACGTCCCTTGGCTCGATATGTCCAACTCTTGCCCCACTTTTGCTAGCCCTTTCCAGTGATGGTCAAGGGTAGCAGCAAGGGCTATAAAGGCATTCGTTAATTAGTTGTTATGTTCTTTTAATTTTTTTTATTAATTTAATTAATATTTATATTAAAAATCAAATTTTAGGATAAAATGACATCGTTTTGGAACAAACATTGTTGAGTAAACATCTAGCGAGCCACATAGACTAGTTTTATAATTAAAATAATACAACATGAGATTTTCATACCGTCGAAGTTAGCACTTAAGTGTCTAATTTTCAAAAAAGTGACACTTAGGTATACATTTTGGAAGTTTTAGCGCTTAAGGATGTGCATGACAACAATCCTATTCTTTTTATTTTTCTATTCTTTTGTTTCTGTAATAGAAAAAAATAGAAATCTTTTCGGTAACGTCAATTAATTTTTCTATTTCCATAGTAGAAAAGTGACCAATAATAGATTTGGAACATAAATTAGAACTAGAAAAAAGTAACTTCTTATTTTTTGGAACAATTTCTAGATGTAAGTCATTTTTTTCTTTTCTTCTTCTTACTTGCCACCGCTGTCGCTGTTGCCATCGGCTAGGGGAGAAGAAAAAAAGAGGAAAAAGAGGAAAAAAAATTCTAAAAACTTTATTAAAAAATTAAAAGAAATTTTACAAGCAAACGTATTCCTATTCTTTTTATATTGTCCGAATAAAATTTTTATATAGTTACAAAACACGTTATTTTACTTATAAATTATTTTTGAGAATAGAAATAAAAAAAAGACTATTTCTAAAAAGAAACAGTTATTCGGAATAGAAATGTTATCAAATGAGCCTTAGGTATCCATTCATGCCAAGTTTTGCCACTTGAGGTGTGTTTTTATCACATTTAGAATAATGGGACAAATGTAATTCGAGACCTGTACAATGCACGGGCATCTCGATTTTGCGAAGTAAAGAAGAGGAGATAGGTCGAGACCGAGAGACTCGATTTACAAAATTGCAAATATGGGATGAATGGTATGGCTTCGAGGGAGAGAGAAAGGCAACATGAATCCCGTGCCCGTGGTACTAGACTACTGATCTAAGTCCAAGTTGCTTCGTGGGCTGAGCCTCTTATTTTGGGCTGGGCTTCGAGCTGCAATTTTGTACTGGAGCAGGCCCAAATTCTTTCCTCGCGTGGATTCCCCAACCAAAAGAAATAAAAAATAAATAGAGGCGCCGGTAGGTAGCTGGTAACCCATACTCCGTGCGTATATTACATGAAAAATCTCCTATCCGATGCAGCCACTGTGGAAATGATGACACGGTGCGACTTACTTGATCAGTGATTCCCGTATGTCGCGAATCATTTTGATTGATTTCGATGATCCTCATACTTAATTAGGAACGTGATATCATGTCAGCATGTCACGTGATATATGTGTCATATAAAAGAAATAGATTATATTTTATACTTTTAGTTCTCGATTTTGCTATCTCCATGACTAGAAGGCCTCTATCATCGCCTGCTAAACTTTGTGTTGCAGAGTAACGAGCGTGGCACCAGTTAAACGTCGAGCCAAGTCCAATTAGTATCTGGAGCTTAGCAAAGAGTGATGACGGGCGACAGGTAGAGCGAACGCGGTTGACGGTCCCCCCCTGCATAATGATGCGTGGGCAACAGGAAAGGACCCAAAATGAAGGTACTCTTGCTGGTGCATATTTGTTGGCAGAGGTTGAAGAAGACGATGAAACCAGGCCATGGAAGGTGACAGAGAGCGCGAAAAGGGACTCATCAAACAATGTCACCTTCCTCTGACATAATTGGTCCATGTCCTTCAATCTTTGCTGTTAGACATGTGGAAGGACTCTATCATCACTTGTCCAAAACGAGTGATCGGCAAAGGCGCAACGTCGGTTGAAAAAGGCGTAACGTCGGTCGGTCGCAAAGGAGAACTAAAAGAACTCCATATCAGCTGTCAATGTTCTCTTAGAATGGTCCAGGCTGGTTTCGTTCCGTTCGTACTCCGGTGTTTCGTCTCGTACGACTTCGTGCCTTGCGGGAGAAGTTCTGACGGTTCGATGAGAATCCCATTTGCCTATCTTGGGCTAGCTCTTGCGTGACAATATCTACGGTCCTAATGCTTTAGCAGAAGATGGACATTCATGTGGGCACAATCATTACATTGTAATCGATTGCATAAGATGTGTAGGAGACTCTTTCAATAGACATTAACAAATAAAAGGTGAGTCGACTGAATGCTGCCTCGAAGGAGGAGGATTTCTGAGACTTATGCTTCAGTCGAGAATTCGAGATATGTCGACAGGTCAAATGAATTGGCCTGTGCTTCTCTTCTGATCAATGCGCCGAAGATCAGAGAGCAATGTAGGCACATGTGATTAACTTGAATAGCATCGAATGTTACTGACACAGGACTGAGATGTTGATGTTCATGCTGCTCAAAATAGAATTAATCACTGTCCAGGTCCGGCGCTTGCGTTTGACAGGGCAAGTTCATTATAATGAACATTTGGTACCCGTGACGAACATTATGCATTGCTTGTACAGGGTGAGATCAAAACAACAGAGCAGCATCGACAATATGTCAGTTCGTCCCGATAAATCGGACAGTCAGACTACTCAAAAGTATCCAGAACCTCTCTTACCAAATGACAATCATTCCGTCATCTGCATTTTCTAGTCCTGTTGCTGGAGATAACTTAAAAGTCGTGAAGAGCAATGCGACCGATTTATATCAGAATTACGTTTTGGACAGAGTGAATAGTTTCCACGTTTCCCTCAATTCAACCATGTCACTCATTTTGCAACCCGGATTACTACATGCTGAAGGGCAATTTTGGAGCATTGCGTTTCACTTCGTGCAGGGACGGGCATGAAGCAAGTTTTCATGATTTAATCTCACAAACTAGTCCGACTGAGATTAGAGAGAAACCGATAACACATGATTAGTAAAAGACGAGTCTGCTAAAGAACATGGCACGGCGAGTAGGATATTATCTTTTTTAAGTTCAGTCCAAAGATTTTTCCTCCTTTGGGAAAAACTACAGTACAAGTTCCAACCATATTCTTTCCTCCAAGAGTTGGAGATTCCCACGGCGACCTCCCGTTAAAGCTGGTCGGACGTATCTCGTTCTGCTTTCTTTATCTCCAGTTGGCCTTTAACTGTCTTTCATCTTTTATCTTGGTCCATCGCATCTCTTCTGAGGAACCTTCCTGGGAGGCCATTTTAGCCTCTTCTCTTCTCCCTGAAAAAGAGGTCGAGAATTGATTTTGGTCATTTCCTGAGGAACTCCTAGGACACAAGCATAGATGACAGGGTGACGAAGGATAACCGGCACGAATTCAGTACTCACCAATGGATCTTTTACAGTGGAGAACCGCCTCATAAATGGAGCTTTCTGAATCGCAAGACCTCCGCCATTCATCTGCAGAGTAGGCAGAGCTTATCCTGGGGGAGCACTCGACCGGATAGACAGAGTTCTTGATTGCCTGACTTTTTGCGCTGCGAGTTTCCTCTGCTCTAGGTCCCGTCCCATGTCCTCGCATTATTTGAACGAGCGGCCTGAACAAATGCAAGTACTTCCCGAATATCCGCCGTGATAATCGCCGGCACTGCCTCAAGGATGGAGAACGCAATTTACTCTCGGGCATCCCAGTTCTCTTCACATGAACTGGAGGAGGCGGGGAAGGAGTTGGGTTGGAGGCTTCGCAGGACTTCAGCTTCAATGGATCAACGAAAAGTGGCAAGACATAACCATTGCGAAAGACATCATCGGCGTGAACACAAGGCAACGGAGGTTGCGAAGTCGGGAAATCAAATTTGAAATCATGAGAGATGGAGTTCCTGCGGAAGCTCTTGGAGGAAGGGAATCTGGGGTCCATCTCAATGAAATAAGCTTCTTCTGATGCATCAAGTGAGGTCCTGATGGAACCGTCTGTAATTTCTACAGAGGGATTTCGGTTCACTAGCCAACTATAGGAAAAGCTCTCAATGGAGAGAGGCTGGGAAGCTTCCATTTCCTCCTTTTGGTCAGTCTATCTGGAAACGAAGAAGGAAGTGAGAAAGGAATGTGTATATAGAAATGAACAATTTCACAGGCCTCTTGCAAACTAGTTGACTCCCACCTTCTGCTATATATAGAGTGAAACCATACGCCTGTTTAAATGGTCATACTAGGATTAGTATGTGCGTGGTTGGTAGCATGATAATGAATTTAAAGTTTTGAAAAGAAGATAAAAGGAGCAAGAAGTGAGCCCTACAATCACTCAAAAATTTTCACTATGGTACTTTATCTTATTTAAATATTTTCTTCTTTAGACTTCTCAAGCAAGATGCTTCCCTTTTCTCAGTAATATAATTGTGGGAGCAGAGTTCAGAGGACACATCAAAAGTAAAACAGGACAGATTCTTAGGTTTGAAGCTGCAGCAACAGACCAAAGCCACTATTGAGATTAAGCACCTCCATGATCGTGTCTGCTAATGTCTCTTCGGAACTCGTACCGATTGAAATAAAAAATGTGTAGCTGTGCCCGATGGAAACGGATTCATGCATCCTGCAGTAATCTACTCAAGCAAGCCTCCATAGCTACATGACCACAGAAGCTCCTGATTGATCAATATCTTATTACCTAGCGGACAAATTTGCTGATTTCGCCTAGCATGCCTTTGTTTTCCCATCATCCTTTCATGCTGCGCTCTGCACAGTACCATCTCGCGCCTAAGTGGTTATGGCCGACCCAAGAAAAGATAATCCTGACTTCTGATGTTACGTTCTAACAGTTTATGCGAAACCCATTACGTATTAGGCATGCCAGCTCGTGCTTATATTCTTCTCAGCTAGAACCAAAGCATGCAATGCCAAGATAGCCAGCATCATGGTTCTAGATAAGCCAGAATACATCAGAAGACTGTAAAACAGTTGAAGCAGCAAAAGTATGACTTTTGCGTAACACCCTGGGAATACGATATCGACTCTTGGTCTTCTTCGGTTCTCGTATATCCTATCAGGTAGCTGGCACTGAATTATAGTTCTTTTTTGTAACAAACTTTCTCGAAGAAGCCTGTCAACAAATCCATAGCTCGGGTTAAACCACCCGACCTAGGCAGGCCATTATCAGGTTAGATTCAGGCACGTGTTCAGAGAGGGATCGAACCCTTCACTTGGGACAATGGGTTGAATTCCACACTACCCAGCCACAACTGTCGGGCAGACAAGCCCGACAATGAAATCATTAAGACATAGAGAGTAGCCAGCCTAAGAGTACTTTTAAAATAAGCATTTCAGTTAGAAAGCATAGGAAGATAATGGAAATATAACACTCAAGTGATGTCGGTTTAAGAAATAGAGAGATGACATTATTAGCCAACACATAAGACCTGAAGAAAGAAACTAGGGGATAAAAATATCAGGGAGTTTCAGTGGCAAGGAAAACTCAGGCTTTTGCATCCACTAATGGCCGTGTTGTTTATGAGAATGGAATCTTCTCAAAGTTAAATGCTGGGAAAAGTTCCGTCATTATCATGTAAGCTAACCTAACTATACCATTCACTAGCAAACTACAAATACAAGACAAAAAGGCAGACAAAGGGTGTCCCATGGTTGTCGGCAAATGACATGGACATCAACCCAAATTTTTCTTTGAGGGCAAAAGCTTGAGATGGAAAGAGACGTGAAAGGTGATAGGCCCCATCTGCCCTCTCTTTAAAGGACACCAAGCAACTTCAAGAGAATCTAAAAAACTAAATAGAAAGCAGCGCCCTGTTTCAAACAGAATGTTTTCTCGAGTGTGCTTGATTTCTTCACAATCATGAGGTAATGAACAAGCTTAACTGATGCATCACCACTGTGACTTAACAGTGAAAATCACGGAGAGAATCCATCGGCGATATCCTCTGTTAATAAAGTGAAGTTAGTTCCACGGAGCACATAACACAGACAGTATTCCAAAAAGCTCAGATTCCTTTAATAATTCCAGGACCTGCCCATCTCTACATCAATCTCAACACCTTAGTACCAAAGAAGATTCCACAAAAACAACGAAATCTGACAAGAGAACTAGAGAGTTCTGGAGAATTGCTACAGATGGATAAAAAGAAAATCCTACAAGAAGATTTTTCTAAGTTCAACATCCTCAGTCCTCCAGCCTCGACTAAAGGAGCGCTATTATTCCCTGTGAACAAGCCCTTCTTTTCCATTTCTCCGCATGACATGTCATGCAGCATGTTTGTATGTTCACGTGGGCAGGGAAGAGGGAGTGTGAAGAAGGTAAGTTAGAAAGAGAACTCGGGACTTTCCCACCCCCAAATAAACAGAACAAGAAATCAAGAGAAGCAATGTAATTAGAAAAAATGATGGCAATTTTCAACTAGCTGGTCAAAGAATATACAGTTTGAGGTGATATTATTTCATCAAATCTAAGAATACAAATGCATTCCAAAGGCTATGCAACACCATCGATGCCAACAAGTTCCTTGATCGTGCGAAAACAGCACCCATCACCACTCCTAGGAATATAAGCGGAAGCATCCTCTGCATATTGAAATGAGCCAAAGCAAAAGCCAATGAACTCACCAAAATTGAGCACCATACTGGCATGTACTTGGTCAAGGAAGGTAGAAGAAACCCACGGAAGACAATCTCTTCCCAAATTGGGGCACATATTGAAACCACCACAGCATAAAGGGCCATGGCCACGGGGTCCCGTGCAACTATCGATTGCTCAACAGTGGAGACTGTAACTGGTGTAGAGGGAAGAACAGGCAACAAATTAAGGTTGACTTGAGACAAACGGTTTACAAGTGGAAACATAAGACAGCCTAGACCAACATCAAAGTGCCATTTTCCTTTAAGGCTGAACCTAAACCAATCGGATGGAAGGGGACGGAATCTTGCAAGACAACGATGGAGAATTGCAATTCCAGCAAGACCTTCTACTACATCAGTCAATAGGCTGTACAGTGCTTGGCCTCTGTATGTTAGGGTTTCCTTTCTGAACCCTCCCATGTGAGCCAGGAAAGGTATAATCCAAGATCCCACAAACCAAAATGATGCAATCCATAGAAGCATTACCTGCAGTACCAAATAGCCAATCCACCATTATAGTCTTGATTTAAGTCTATAATATCATTAATTTCCAAGTTACAGAAGAACATTATCTTATGTACATTGATGCATAAGCTCTGATAGGACACACAGTTGGAGTTGCGCACTCAAACCCCCTCACAGACAAACACGGGGAGAGGGAGGCAGGGAGGGAGGGAGGGAGCGAGAGAGAGAAAAAAAGGGGGGGGGGGTTGGCAGTATCTTAAATGTAACATAAGGCTCATGCACTTCTTAATTGTTCAAATATCGGGAGAAATAGAGTTCCATGACTTTTGGATCCAGCAGACTTCATCTCTTGTAAATGATCTACCCACCCCTCAGGTAACTTATTGATATCAAAAATAAAAACCAGAAAAAGAAAGAAAGAACGAAGAAATACATCCACTTCAGTTTGGGCTACCATGAACCACCACAATATCATTGAACCAAAAAAAAAAACAACTAAGGTTGATCCGATAGAGACCATGCACCTATTCCCTTATTGAATATTTCTTTCTTTCATTTTCATAGTCTCTTCCATAGCAGCACATGCATCACAAATGCTCATGTGCACATTGAAAAACCAAAAGCTTGTGAACACAACATACAAAAGGACCAAAGGTGCTACGTTGGCGCTAAAATATACAGCCCCCTCATTGAAAACACATTTATCAATTCAGCCTATCCAACACGAAATGCTGTCATATTCAATTTTTCCAAATGCTAATGGCTAAAATCCTTTTGCACAGTTTGCAGCTTTTCACTGGAGGAGAAAAAAATGACAGATCATAAAATGTAACTCATAGGTTCAAACAAGGTAATTTGTAGACAACAATTAAGTTGAAGACTGCCAATTTGTTCAATAAATAACTGTGCCACATCCAGAGAAATCATAATAGACATTTACAATATAAAAAACTATCGTAGACACTATTCATGAAAGTGTTGAAGTCCAAGACAGATTCTCTATATAAAATATCACATATAATATTAAACAGTAACAAAGATACGTATATATCGAATAAAATTAATATTAGCTATAGTTAGGGAAAACCTGCAGAATTGTCTCTGCAGTCCACGGCACTGTCCAAGGTTTTGCTCTGAAAATTGCATCTCTCACCTGAAATACAAAGAACATCTGAATATCACATGCAAGACGTGATTTATAATCACTTTTGAACTACTCCAAAACCGGAGTTGCAAAAAATATTTGTTCAGATCCGCCTTCCCTCCTAAAGAGAAGCATTTTTGTCAAGATGCACAACTTAGCTCCAACACTTAAGCTATCATGCAAATATGACCACAATCATAGGCCACTCACAGCTTAGTAACATTGAAATTGTTTCAACATTAATCATATTTCCACTGATAACAACAAATTAATCATATCTGCAGGCAGCTCTTCACATGGAGATATCATAAACTATAGAAGGCAATAGTCGATACTCATGACTGCAAATCCCATACTCAAATGGGTGCACAGGAATATAATCATAGCCATGTGTGTCACTCAGACCATTGAATTGGCAATGCACACCATCAAGAACAGCATTCACTGGCCCACGTAACATAGTCCTTGACATCAAAAACAATAATTGACCACCAGTACCATGAAGAAGCCCTTTCCATATCTGCATCGAGAAAAAGTATTACCTTAAGGATGCTCGAAAACCAATTCTTCTTCCCATTATTTGATTGGTCAAATTCATGGTTCTCTAACTTTTCCAACCTCTTGTCTTCCACTGACTCAGAATCAGGATTTTCTGATGCAAATTCATCAGGTCGAAAACATGAAAATCTCCACCTCTACAAAACAAGAACCACTAATGAGGTCCAATTATGAAACAACAAATACACTCTACAGCTACTCTTGTTTTCTCCAGTTTTTCTCGTAAAGGCTAGAAAACTCTAAAACCCCAAAATTTGAAGTTATAGTAAAGTACCTTCAGGGTTATGAAAAATCAGCCATATAGTAGCTTGAGCCTAATATGAAGTTAATCCTTCCTTTGGTGCAATGATGGAAATGGCGAAAAAAAAGGTAGTGCAACATGACAATAATGCTTCACATCAGGCCATCTTCAATTAAACTAAAAGACAGGAAAATAGCTGATAACTTTCCATATTTCCATCGGTTATCATTATCAATTCTTCCTAAAACCAATTAAACAGTACGAAGCCATCTAATTCTCCACTGAAGCTCATGCAAGTTCCACAGCTATCGAAACTAATACCACATAACTCTGGTCCCGAGCTCGACTTATCATCATCAGTTCTTCCTACCACCCACTAAACAGCAAAAACCCATCTAATTCAGTACCGAAGATTGGGCAAGTTCCGCAGATAATGGAACTAACACTCCGTAACTCTCAACCCGCGCCCGTGCCGTTCAAGATATATAACAGCTGACTGAACAAACAAGGTCCGATCTTCGGCCAGTCTACAAGTACTAAGCTCATCATAGCTCATCCGCAGCTACAAGAATCGCGGATTCAACAACAGTAACCGCCCGCCACCAAGACCATCAGCTCAAATCAACTCCGTTTTTCTCGCAAATTCGAACTCGCGAAACGGGAATTACCGAACTTCGGAGAGCTGTACCTGCTTCGAAGGCTTGTGGAGCGAGGTAGCGAAGGGCGAGCGGCGAGCGACGGCGAGGGAAGTGGCCGCTCCGCGCCGCCTCAAAACCCTAAGCCGAGAGGCGGAGGGAGAGAGGAGGAGGGGAGGAGGAGGAGCGCGAGCGGCGGCGCAGGGGACGCAAGGGTGCGGCATCGAGGCAAGCACCGGCGGGTTCGAGGCGGAGCATGCATCAGATTGGGAGCGATGCTCCGATTCCGAGCATCGGATTCAGACCGGGCACGAGAGGGAGGGGGGTTTGGGGGGGGGGGGGGGGGGGGAGGAATGGCTGGCGGCGAAGAACGGATGGTCGACTGCTTGCTGCTGCTGGTTCGTTCGGGCACGGAGGTGCCGTGCAGGTGCGGGGGTCGTGGCCCGTTGACAGCTACGGCGTCGTCGTTGTTGTTATCGAGTGGCAAGTTGCGAAAATGAGACACGGGGAGGTTCCAATTTGGAGTTTGCAAAACCAGCTGCCTAAATCGGGAACTGCCCGGACTAGACTGGATTGGCTAATTTGGCTCGGTTCTTAAGAATGTCGGTTTGGCTCCTGGATCCTAAATGTAGAATTGGTGTTCAGACAATACAGTCTCCGATTTTAAAGAAGAATTAAAGTGGATCGGACTGACTAAATATATATTTTTATATTATCATTTTTTTAAAAATTAATAAAATGGGAAGTAAGCACTATTTCGATCTAATTTTAAGTTTGAAAAAAAAGGTAATGAAAAAAAATAGTGGAAAAAATAAATGATCGATTCCACTGGATCAAGGATGAAGGTGCGATCCAATTCCTAATCCAATCCTCAATTTCGATTTTTGAAAATCAATTTTCCTGGTCCTACTTTAAAACCAGATTTGATCGAAAATTGATCGCCCTCAATTTCAATGCAGTCTTTCTCTCACTGGGGAAGTGCAGGCCGTTTCATCACCACCACTGAAACGGCGTGCCCTAGGAGCATTTGCTGTTTCCTTATAATTCCTTTTGCCAAGAAATAACTTAGCTAAAGCTAATTAATTGCCTTATTTTGTGTCAATTTGCTTTGGATTAATTGCCTTATTTTGTGTCCCCGTTTCCTTAGGACTCGTACATGTGGTCATAAGTACCGAGGTTTTCTTTTCCGCAGGAGAATTGGTGAGCTCTTAATACAATGAATCGAATAAAGAGAAAAGAAAAAACTTGCATGGATGTGTGTGTACGTATACAAATATATTTCATTTTGGAGGATAACATCAATAATCCATAGATTTTGGTCCTATGCATAATATTATCCATAAATTTTTAAATAATTTAATGTGGTCCCTGAACGATTTCCTAGTATTCAATGCAGCCCTTTTATTTGATCAAATAAGGGAGAAAGTCACTTTAAGTCCTTGACTTCCTAAACTATTGTGATACATGCAATCCACTCCATAAACTATCTCCAATTGCAATCTAATTCCTCGACTTTTGTTCTATTCAATCTAATCCCTCAACTTTCCATAACAAAGTCAAATCAATTATTCGATACCATTCACAAGCTCTCATAATTACACCATTACCCACCTTTTAGAATATCTTTATATTTCAACACATTTCCTAAGCCAACAAAGAAAATTCCATTTTGATTTCCTTTTGATCTTGTTCTTATAGAAATTACGATAGTTTTATTTAAGCATATTTAGCCAATACTCTCTATGATAGCAAAAGTAAAGCCTCGAGTCATAACGGATTGATAATCTTGTTATTTTTAGTCTTGGTTTCCGTAAAGATGTCTAGAAATGATATTACTTTATCTATATATACTTGTACTTATATTAATCCAAATCTTGTTTTCAATTTTTTAGATATATACAAATTTTAAGTTTTTGTATTTCGTGTTTTCTTGATTGAATATAGTTAAATTTGTATATTATCAAGCACTAAAGTCAATGATCCAAAATTAATAAAAATGAAATCACGTATGCCTCATTGCCGCCTCCGCTGGAAAGGAAGAGAAAATTAGCTCGAGTGAATGGCTTATCACCCAGCACATGGACCCTAATTTTAGTGGATAATTCTAAGACTTTGCTGGCCCATTTCAGATGAGCTTCCTTGGTTCATCGCCCCGCTGGCACAATCAAGTGATGGATTGAATCACGAGAGCCCATAGAAAAAATCCCTTCTCCTTAGTTGGTTTGCCAAGCTTTTTCAACTCTTTTGCGATTTACTTTGTTTAGACTCTTGTCAAACTTGTTCTATCGTTGGATCGCTAGAGCCCATCCAAAAAGATCCCTTCTCCCTATTCAGCTTGCCAAGCTTCTTTAACTCCATGGAGATTTACTTTGTTTAGGCTCCTGTCAAACTTGTTCTATAGTTGGATCGCGAGAACCCATCGAAAAAGATCCATTCTCCCCAACTGGCTTGCCAAACTTCTTCTATCCCTTTGAGATTTACTTTGTTTAGACTCTTGTCAAACTTGTTCTATTGTTAGAGCCCATCCAAAAAGATCCCTTCTCCCTAGTTAGCTTGCCAAGCTTCTTTAACTCCTTGGAGATTTACTTTGTTTAGGCTCCTGTAAAACTTGTTCTACTATTGGATCGCAAGAACCCATCGAAAAAGATCCTTTCTCCCCAATTGGCTTGCCAAACTTCTTCAACCCCTTTGAGATTTACTTTGTTTAGACTCTTGTCAAACTTGTTATGCCGTTGCCTATTGATGATTGAAATTGGTTTGTTTAGAAGAAGAAGAAGAAGGGGAGATTGTGATTTACTTTGTTTAGACTCTTGTCAAACTTGTTCTACCATTGTCCATTGATGATTGGAATTGGTTTGTTTAAAAGAAGGAGAAAAAGAAGAAGAAGGAGAAGAAAGAAGGAGAAGGAGAAGGAGGGGAAGAAGAAGGGGCTCGTAGTCTTACAAAAATAAAACACACACATTTAACAAAACTTAATTAAGAAAAAATGAATCACAAAAACTTGAAATTTATATCTATGTTGAAGATTAGGAAGATTAATATAAGTATGAATATTTATAGATGAATTGATATATTTTCTAGATATCCTTGTAAACACACTTAGTCTTAAAATAGCAATACTATCAAATCCAATGCGACTCTAAATGAAGTTCTACTTTTACAATTATACAACTCATAAATTTAATTATACTTAAAAATGGAGCTATCATAATAATTATAAAGACCAAAAAAGTCAAAATGGAATAAAGATATAGCATTTTTTTTTTGATATAAACATGATTGAAATGAAAAGATATTATGAAATTCGAGCAATAGTTTAATTATGGAAACTTGCAACTAATATGAAAGATTGATTTGACTTTATTATGAAAATTTGAGGAATTAGATTGAACAGATTTAAAATTTAAGAATTTCTTTTTGTTTAGTCTGCCTTACTCCAACTCTCAATTTATTCTGAAATTTCTGCCTTATTCTTAATATTAGATTGCACATTTTGCAATAGTTATAATTGAATTGCACATTTTACAATAGTTTAAAGACTTGGACGACTTTCTCCCTTATTTGATCAAATAAAATGACTAAATTAAAATTTACGAATGATTTAAGATCATATTAAATAAACTAAATATTCAAGATAAATATATGGGACAAAATTTTTTGAACTATCAATGTCATTTTCAATTCGTTTCCAAAAGTCATGTCGAGGGGACCATTAGCTGCCAAGAGTCCAGACCGTTAATGTCAAAGTTACATTTTCTAAATCAGCCAGAAAAGGGTGTATCTCTTCAAAAAAATGACGTAAATTGCCAAAGGTCAATTGATAGGGTTTACTTGTTTAATCTCTGTCTCCCCCACAATCGATCCCTATCTTGACTTTGTCTCAACTTCCATCATTAAGAGGGGAAACTTCTCTATTACAGACAGGGAAATCCCTGGCCCATGTATGATAGAAAGAAAATATAATAATTAATTACACATGTAAAGAAAGTTTTTTTTTTTTTTTTTTTTTTTTTGGTCTTTGGAACCGCTTTAATGATAGCAATCACGTAAACCCCTGTAATGACGCTAGCCCAAGACTCACCACCAGGGCGCCACGTGTAATATACCTAATAGTCTGCCAGCCTCCCTACAACGTGCATTGTAGGGGCTTCGAACACCTTTCCCTTCAAAGGCAGTAGTCTACCCAGCAGAGCCACCACGGCCGGTGGTCATTTAAAGAAAGTGTTCATCTCTCTTTCTTGAGAAATTTAAGTACTTTGTCTTGTTTCAATCATTTAATAGCAGGCTGGTAGAATTTTTTAGGCGTTCAAGATCATCTTGACCTTTTGCCCATTTTAACGAGTTTATTAACTATAATGGTATCCAGACATTACACTGACCTTTTCGTTGAATTTTTAGCAACACTAATTTACTCTATTTTCTTCCAATGATCTGACATTATTAGGATCTGTAGCATTCTGAATCACCCTCTTTCGGCATGCAAACTTATATTTTAAAAAGTTGGGTTAGGAAGAAGTCGCACGTGAGAGAATCGGTGTGCTTTAGAGGAGTTAACAAATCCGAATTCCTCTTGCCAGGCTCCTCTTGCCAGGCTCCTCCTAGCAAGTTTTATCTTTCACAAGCGACCGCTTGATCTGCTTAATTTGTCAAAGTTTAGTTCAACCACCATCTGAAGCGGGTCCTGTTTTCCCTCCCTTTTGTCCTATCCCTCTTTGAAGTATCATTCCGTTTCACATTGTTATCAGCTTCCCCAGATATACGCGTGCATTTCTGAGCTCACGAACATGAACTTGCCACTCCAGAGGGAAGAGCCACCTCGCTCGCTCCCAACACAGAGGCTTTACCTATTGACGTAAGAACCTTCAACCTCCATGTGGAATATAAAGCTTTGCGCCTCTCCCTGTCGTTCGTGGGTTTTGGCACTGTGGGTCGTCCTTCTACATGGGGTCGGATGGTGCACGGCCGTGGCTGGTGAGGTAAGCTTGGGCTCGAGATTGGCGGCTAGCCAGGACCGAGCTTGGGCTTCTGATAATGGGACCTTTGCTTTTGGTTTTGCCGCTGTGGATGGACGACACGACCAGTTTCAGTTGGCAGTTTGGTTCGCGCAGCTTCCTGGTGACCGGACCCTAGTTTGGTCGGCTAATCGGTAAATCCAAAGCCGTCATCATTATTCCTTTCCCATTAGTAAATGTCACTTGGTTGTAGTGAAATGTTTCTGCAATAGATCGCTTTGTTCATAAGTTCACAGGAATGCCAATGCTTAAAGAGTTGCCATTTTATGCAGACCTCTTGTCCTTCAAATATTTGTCCACTAGTTCTACAAGATGTGAATATCAATTATGCATGCCATGTTTCTTGAGATGTAACCTGTATGTTTCATTCTACGACAGATGATTGTAGACAGTTTTTTCGGTGAACGTCTTAAATTTTACCCAGCAGTAGCAAAGAGCAAAGGGTCTAGCCAAAGTCTTCTCATAAGTTCAGGTCGTATATTCTTACAGCGAATTCAACTAGACCAATGGTGGGTAGTTTTTGAAGGAACAGGTGCTTGAAGAATTTCCTTAATAACTAGATGTTTAGGAAAGTGAGCAGTAGGGACAGAGACGAAGAAAATCTTTTCTCGAAAGATACCGGAATGTGGAAAAGAGGTTAAATGATCAATCATTAAGACTTACTCAAGAGTCCTTAACTTTAAAAACCAAGGCATGGACATAATGAGGAGCTACAGAGGCTTATAGAATTCTCTTGATCAATGAAAGCGGCTTGTCTAATAGATGCTACATTTGTAATTTAACTGGTTGTAGAATCAGAGTTAGCATGTCAAATCTACTTTTGTACGTTCACTGCATTTCAGTTGTCTTGTAAGGTTCTCAGTCTGGTCTGTGACTTTGTTAATGGAAGAAAGCAAAAAATTCTTTCTCCATCTCTAGTCTTTACAAGAGCTTCTGCAGGTTTATATAATGAATTTTAAGTCAGCCATTTTCATTCTCTCTGTTACAATCCTCTCCATATAGAAACTCCCCAGTGAGCCAAAACGCAATCCTCGAGCTCGATGCCACAGGGAACCTTGTCCTCTCCGATGGCACCACCACCGTATGGACTTCCAATACCTCCAACTCCGGTGTGCAATCAGCGACCATGTCTGAAGCTGGCAACTTCATCCTCCACAATGGCACTGACCACATGGTATGGCAGAGCTTTTCGCATCCGACCAACACACTCCTCCCTAACCAACCACTAACCGTCTCTCTCGAGCTCACCTCGGCGACTTCTCCCTTACATGGCGGTTACTACACTTTCAAAATGCTTCAACAACCGGCGTCGCTAAGCCTCATGCTCACGTACCACTTGCCTGGAAGCTATGATCCCTCCCCTGAATTTTACTCTAACTACTCTTATTGGCACGGACCTGACATATCCAATGTGACAGGCCAAGCGGTAGTTGTACTAGATGAGGCGGGAAGTTTTGGGATTGTGTATGGTGATTCAGCTGATGGAGCAGTCTATGTGTATCAAAACAATGGCGATGATGAAGGGTTGCCTTCCGCTGTTAACCGATCAACTCGGCCGTCTGTTCTTAGGAGATTGGTTCTCGAGACAAATGGAAATTTAAGGTTACACCAATGGGATAACAATGCGAACGGTTCTGGCCAATGGGTACTTGACTGGGCCGCCATTTCAGATCCTTGCACTATAGCTGGAATTTGTGGAAATGGGATTTGCAATTTGGACAGAAGCAAAACCAGTGCTACTTGTACATGCCTGCCAGGAAGTTCTAAAGTTGGTTCTGATGAACTGTGCTCAGAAAATTCTTCCCGGATTGGGAAATGCAATTCAGAAAATACAAATCAAACATCTGAGTTTAGAATATCAGTGGTTCAACAGACAAAATACTATTTCTCCGATCATTCTGTCATAGCAAACTACAGTGATGTAGCTACAATTTCAAATTGCGGTGATGCTTGTTTATCAGATTGCGAATGTGTTGCTTCTGTTTATGGACTGGATGATGAAAACGAAAACCCTTACTGTTGGGTACTTAAGAGCTTGGATTTTGGTGGGTTTGCGGACCCCAGTTCGACCTTATTTGTGAAAGTCACATCTGATGGCTCAGCAAAAAATGACCGCGATGAAGTAGTGATTCTTCCGGTTGTGCTTGTCATGGTGGTTCTCATAGGTCTACTCTGTTCATTGTTGTACTACACTGTCAACAGGAGGAGGTTGCTTAGGAAGGCAATGGAAAGTTCCTTATTAACCTTGTCTGGTGCGCCAATGAATTTCACTTACCGTGACTTGCAAATTCGCACCAGCAACTTCTCACAGCTAATTGGAACAGGTAAGTGCTGATAGTGCTAAACTTTGTGTGCCATATCCAAACAGAGCAAAGGAAGCATAGGGGAAACAGCTTTAGTCTGTGATCTGAGACTATTAATGTAGTGTATACTGTGTTATTTGCAGGGGGATTTGGAAGTGTGTATAAGGGAAGCCTTGCAGATGGAACTCTAATCGCAGTGAAGAAGCTTGACAAGGTTTTACCTCATGGTGAGGCAGAGTTCATAACCGAAGTGAACACTATCGGTTCAATGCATCATGTGAACTTGGTTCGTTTATGCGGATATTGCTCTGATGGGCCACACAGGTATAAAAACCATACCCATGAAGTATTTTGGGAGCATAAAAAGCTTGATTTGCATAACTTTGCATACCAGTCAGTGAGAAAAGCCATGTGCTCGTTTGGCTTTGTATATTTAATTTAGTCATACTAGAGAATCCTGACTATAAACTGAACTTTTCATTTTTTTTCTTCTCAATTGCTTGATTGGTAATGGACAGGCTTCTCGTTTACGAGTTTATGAAAAATGGGTCCTTGGACAAGTGGATTTTCCCTTCGCTCAGCTCACGAGACAGATTGCTAGATTGGCAAACCCGCTTCCATATAGCCATCGGGATGGCACAAGGGATTGCATACTTTCATGAGCAGTGTAGGAACCGGATCATACACTGCGACATTAAGCCAGAAAACATTCTACTGGATGAGAATTTCTGTCCCAAAGTTTCGGATTTTGGGCTAGCTAAGTTGATGGGGAGGGAGCACTCACATGTCATGACCATGGTGAGAGGAACTAGAGGCTACTTGGCTCCAGAATGGGTTAGCAACCGGCCTATCACAGTAAAGGCCGATGTCTATAGTTATGGGATGCTTCTTTTGGAGATCATCGGAGGACGAAGAAACCTGGACATGTCTTTCGACACTCATGACTTCTTCTACCCTGGCTGGGCTTTTAAGGTATCCTCTCTCAAACGAGAGAATTAATACCGGTTAATAGTGTTCACGTTTCCCTTTATAGCAGATCTGGTGCATTCTTTCTTTTCATATGCTTTCACTATTATTAATCCTGATGACCTCTTCGCAGGAAATGACAAAGGGAACACCGATTAAAGTGGCGGATAGACGACTAAAAGGGTCTGTGCATGAGGAAGAGCTAATAAGAGCATTGAAAGTCGCATTCTGGTGCATTCAAGATGAAGTGTTCATGAGACCTACAATGGGGGAAGTGGTGAGGATGCTAGATGGCTCGATGGAGATCAGCGCGCCTCCAATGCCACAGACTGTTCTTGAATTAGTTGAAGAAGGGCTAGATCAAGTCTACAGGACAATGAAAAGAGAATATAATCAGTTCAGCTCTTCTACTATCACCAGTCATCTATCGACTAATGCTACATGTAGTTACTCGACAATGTCGCCCAGATAATTAGACAGGACTAGAGGAATGAGTGGCCAATCAACACGTAGCTACTCGACAATGTCACCAGATATGATAGACTGGATTAGAGGAATGGGCGGCCAAACAAATGAGATAGATTCATCGCAACTTTTGCGAGTATAGCTGATTGTCAAAGGGCAGCATGGGACTGTCAGAATCAATCCGATTCTAATTCTTCAGAAGATCATTGATAACCCATAGCCAACCTGTAATGATCGAGTATGTTTCCTTTATTCCTACCCACAAACCTTAATCAATTAAAATGCTAGAGATAAACACTTCAAAAAGATGTACCATGCATTCGTTGAGAACAGGTAAATTAATGTTTAGGTCTCAAAACCTCATACAGCTATTTCTCTATGGCGAAGTCATCAAAATTTTAAACGTCACCGCTGATGGAGGCACTGTAACCAGAGAAATCATCGTGATACATAAACCATAAGATGATACTACAGTATTTCTTTGGACTCTCGAGACTTGGAAGAATTTTCAAGGTAAATTCGGCTGCCGGGATAAAGCCACTGCCAGCGACTTGAGGCGCGGCCCGTAAACTGAGGAAAATCTTGCTAGCCAGAATGGTCGAAGTCAGCTGTTTCCAGGCTTCTTCAAGGTTGGCCACATCATTGGGAATGTACTCGCACGGCGGATTGTTATAGAACTGAACTAAACAAAGTCCAAAAAGTACTGTCTTCAGGGCATTCGGGATCCATGCATCGGGGAAAGGACATTGCGGAGCGGCTGTCAAGTACACCTTCCTATTACCGAGTCTGCTATACCCGGAAAGGTAGGTCACGAGTTCATCCCAGTGCTGGCTCATGCCTCCTCCAACGACGAAGTCGATGCTATCCAGAACCGCATCTCCAAGCGGCTGCAAAAAGGACTTTTCTCGCAAGAAGTTGTTCTAGAGATCAGGCACAACCATCCGAGCATCCTCGGACGAGGCCAGCATATAGCTACCGGCGCTTCCAATGATGAAAAGCATGACCTAAATGCACTTGGCTTGGTACGACTTCGTTCCGGGACTCAGATGAGTGCAAACATTGACGGACGGGTTACGATGAACGGCAAGGTTGATGACAGGATTCGGCCTTTTCCAAATACAGCAAGAAAATCTATGATAACAAGTGCATATTTACCGGTCGCACAAGATCCGGCCAGAGAGCCTTCGTTCCCGTTTTGGTCCCATTAATTTGCGATTCCTCCGGCATTAGTTCCCGTAGCAAAAATCAGCATCTCTAAGCTAATTGCCTAGCATTTATGTTAATTTGCTTTACTCGCACTTACTATAAGAGAACCGAACCTGGAATTGTAAAGCTATGAACATATACTTGATATACGAGTAAAAATCTTCTAGATCTTATCTTAAATGTTCACTAAACAAGCATTGATATCGATTGTTGTTACGGGAGTTTGCTCTACCAAAGAAAATATCTAATACATGATACATCCCCATTTCCTTGTAACTCGGTACACATGGTAAAAAGAAAGTGTTAGAACCGTCAATAGGATGGATTATTGGAGAGATTAGAGTGATTAATAAACACTCGCATTGATGTGCTTGTGTACATATATAATGTATATTCCATTTTCAATGTAGAAAATCTTTGGCAAAGTGATGTCACGGCGTGGACCTTCCGCTGCCACGAGGCCAAACCATTAATGCCATAGTCATTTAATATGAATCGGCCAAAGGAGAGTGACTTGTCTCTACACGAAAAAGACCTGAATTGTCAAAGTTCAATCATTGAGATTACTTGCTTGATCTCCTTCTCCCCCACAACCGATCCCGACCATGACTTTGCCTGTACTTCCTTAAATAATAAGAAATGGGTATAAAAAAAGGTCCGTGGAGACTAATCAGATAATGTTTTAAAAGATTTTATTTATAGTTCCTGTTGGAAGACATGATACTGTTCTAGAGATCATTTATTTTAGTCAATTTAGGATTAGATTTGATACACTTAGATTTAAGAAATATACTCATTCTTTATTTATTGTTCTCTTTGTATTATATAAAGATAGATCTGTACATCACTTTACAATACGAATCAATATACACATAAATCTTCCCACGTTTTCTTCTAGCTATTCTTCTTCTTCAAACAGATTTTGACATGGTATCAGAGCTGTCAGATCCGATTAGTGGGTGCAGTGTTCGTGGACTGTCGGATCTTCTGGAGGGATCGTAGCCGTCCAATCCTCTCTTTAAATCACCGCTTCCAGAGAACCCTAAAAGTCCACTCGTTCGGTCTCCTTGCCCCCTTTTTGCTGCTCCTCTGTGAAGAGCGCCTCCATGGACAGCGAGTGCAACGCCATCTTTATGAGTCTCGGGCACAGCAAGACGCTGGCTTTCCTCCTGTATGGCAAGCCCGGGGAAAAAGAAAAAAAGAATTCCTCAACTATTTTTCAGGTTATAGGTCAACATGCTGATAATTCTAATCAGCCAATTAGCCAAGAGCAATATCAAGAACTTATGAGGGCTTTCAAAAAACTGGATACATCTGACAAGACTGGGAGCTTCACAGGTATTTCATATTGCTTGATGAATTCAATTTCCAATGATAAATGGATAATTGATTCAGGAGCTAGTGATCACATTGCTTGTGATAAAAATTTTTTCTCAAAAATCCAGAAATTATCCACACCAGCTTCAGTATAGCTTCCTAATGGTAATTCCGCAATTGTCATGATGATTGGAACAATAAACCTTAGCCCACTCATAACACTCAAGAACGTATTATATGTTCCTGATTTCAACTTCAATCTAATATCGGTTTCTCGAGTCTGTGAAGAGAATTCGTGCCAAGTCCTATTTCATTCTGATAAATGTATATTTCAGGCCCTTTCGACTGGCAGACCGATGGGCTTGGGTAGTATCTCTCAAGGGCTATATTTCTGGATCAAGGTTCCCAGCATTTCCAATTTATCATATGTTGAATTGAATAAAATGTCATTGTGTAATTCTGCTACCAATGATAAAAATTCCCTTAATCATCAAAGATTGGGTCATAGTGCTTCTTTTCCTTGTTCTCATTGCCCCGTTTGTCCTCTAGCAAAACAAACTCGTGCACCCTTTCCAAATAGCGTTTCTCGTGCAAAGAGTCTTTTTTCTTTAATCCATGCTGATATTTGGGGCCCTTATCACACACAACATCGTGATGGTTCCCGTTTTTTTCTCACAATTGTGGATGATTTTTCAAGAGCCACATGGGTTTTTCTGATGCAGTCAAAAGGCCAAGTCCTCCATTATATGCAGACTTTCTTTTCTTTATCCAAAAATCAATTTGGGAAGTCTATTCAACGCATCCGCACTGACAATGGAAGGGAGTTCTTCAGCAATAAATGTGAAAATTTCTTCTCCTCAAATGGAATTTTGCATGAAAGCTCATGTATCTATACCCCGCAACAAAATGGCATTGTTGAGCGTAAGCACCGTCATTTATTAGAGGTATCTCGTGCCCTAAAATTTCAAACATCTATTCCTGATAATTTTTGGGGGGATTGTGTAGTCACGGCTGCTTATTTGATTAATCGTATGCCAAGTCGTGTCCTTAATGGCAAGACTCCGTTTGAAATGCTTTATGGAAGGAAACCGGAAATTCATCACTTAAGAGTTTTTGGCTATCTATGCTATGTGACCACGGTAGGATCTCGAGACAAGATGAGTCCTCGAGCCCGTCAATGCATATTTATGGGGTATCCAACTCTACAAAAGGGATATAGAGTTTTTGAACCGTCCACTGGAGAATTTTTTATAAGCAGGGATGTCATCTTTCACGAGGAAATATTCCCCTTCCGAGATAAGTCGGAATCTTCTGAAAATTCCGATAGGGCTTCCGACTCTACTCGTTTTATATTAGATGAAGATCCACTTCCTAGCCAAATGTACATTCTACCAAATGTACAAGAAGCATCATCCTCAGCTTCTGATGAAAATTCCATGGATGAGTCCAATATGCATTCTCCTATGAGAAATACAGAAAAAGTTGATGCGACATCTCCAGAGCATATCGATAATGAAGAAATGCGACACAATAAGGAGATATCTTCAACTTCAGAGCCTCAGATGCCTAGACGATCTGGTCGCATTACCCGTCCACCTACATGGACAAAAGATTATGTTTGCGCGGCTTCAAATTCATCAGGTGCACATTATGCCATCTCCACATATGTATCTTTCCATAGATTATCACCTGATCATATGTGCTGCATTAGTAAAGTATCTGAGGAACAAGAACCGTCTCATTATGATGAGGCTATCAAAGACCCATGTTGGCAAGAAGCCATGAAAAAGGAATTGCATGCCTTGATGGACAATCATACATGGGATATTGTATCATTACCACCACATCGCAAGTCGATTTGATGTAAGTGGGTATATAAGATCAAATATAGAGCAGATGGGTCTGTTGAACAATACAAGGCTCGTTTAGTGGCCAAAGGTTTCACTCAGAGAGAGGGTTTTGATTATCACGAGACTTTCTCCCCAGTAGCAAAAGATGTCACAGTTCGTACTTTTCTATCCATTGCTGCATTTTGTGATTGGTCATTACATCAAATGGATGTTCATAATGCTTTCCTTCATGGAGATTTAGATGAAGAAATCTATATGGATCTTCCACCGGGTTTACGGAGACAGGGGGAGTCCATGGTGTGTCGTCTCCGTAAATCCCTTTATGGACTCAAACAGGCCTCACGACAGTGGTATGCCAAGTTCACCAATGCACTCACAGCTGTGGGTTTCAAACAATCTAAGCATGATTATGCACTTTTCTCCTGGACAAAAGGTACGTCATCTGTCTACTTAATGATATACGTTGATGACATACTTATCATGGGAAATGATGAACTTGCTTTGTGAAGACCCTTAAAGAAAATCTCCATACCGCTTTTCATATTAAAGATTTGGGGTCACCAAAATACTTTCTTGGGATTGAGATAGCATGTTCGGAACGAGGTATTTCTCTTAGTCAACGAAAGTATGTGCTGGAGATTATATCAGAAGCAGGGTTATTAGGATGCAAACCAGCAGCCATTCCTATCGAGCAAAATGTCAAATTAACTACTGCGGACTATGATGCGGGTCTTCAGTCTACAGAAAATGATCCGCAGCTCAAGGATCCGTCAAGTTATCGAGACTAGTTGGGAAACTCATCTATCGACTAAGACGAGGCCCGACATTTGTTATGCTGTTCGGACACTCGTCAATTCATGCATAGACCAAAAATAGTCTCACATGAATGCTGCTTTGAAGGTGGTGAAGTATTTGAAGAAATGTCCGAGATTGGGAATCCTCCTTTCTCGCAATTGCAACATGGAAATGACAGCTTACTGTGATGCGGATTATACAACTTGTCCTATGAGTAGAAGATCCATCACTGGTTTCTGCATAAAACTTGGGGAATCTTTACTCTCATGGAAAACAAAGAAACAATCTACCGTATCCTTGTTATCGGCAGAAGCTGAGTATCGATCCATGGCGAAGGCTGTTTGTGAAGTAGTTTGGTTACGAGGATTGCTTCTAGACCTTGGAGTGAAAGTCAAGGGACCAACCTTGCTGTTTTGTGACAATGATTCTGCACTTAAACTTGCTGCAAATCCTGTGTTACATGAAAGAACGAAGCACATAGAAGTCGATTGTCATTTCACTCGAGAGAAGATCCAAGAAGGAATAATTGAAGCAAAGGGAATCAGAACCATAGAACAACCTGCTGATATATTTACCAAGCCTTTGAGTCAGAGACAACATTCATATCTCCTAGACAAGCTTGGTGTCTTGGACATATACAAGCCACCAGCTTGAGGGGGAGTGTTGGAAGATATGATACTGTTCTAGAGATCATTTATTTTAGTCAATTTAGGATTAGATCTGATACACTTAGATTTAAGAAATATACTCATTCTTTATTTATTGTTCTCCTTGTATTATATAAAGATAGATATGTACATCACTTTACAATACGAATCAATATACACAGAAATCTTCCCACGTTTTCTTCTAGCTATTCTCCTTCTTCAAACAGATTTTGACAGTTCCAAACCACACCGTGCTCTTTTCATTCTAAAAAATAAATATGCGAAGGAGTGAAATTAAGATAAATACATATGGCTTTTCCATTTTCAAGTACAAGAAGGGAAAAATCATAGAGATTTAGTACTTATGTGCTTGGAATACCTTCCAATTTGCATGGGTATGTATATGAATATAATAATGGGCATACCTTTTGAATGTACATATTTCATTTTTGTATATAATCTCTATGCTCCCTATTGAGTTTTGAGAGAGGAAAAATAAACATCTACAACACATCCGGTACATTTATCAATCTCTTAGAAAAGAGTAAAACTAACGGGCCAATTAATATTAGTCGCCTCAATTTTGTCAATGAGCTACGTTCTCTGAAAAAGGGTATTAACTTGATAAATATATTGAGGTAAAATGATGTGCGATATGTCACTCGGGTATCTGTATATATTTCAGATCTTTTGTTCAAAAATGAAAAAAATTATGTTTTCAAATTAAAATGATATATTATCACCCAAGAATTACAATTTTAGTAGTTGGTGATATTTGTTTACTTAAAAGATTTATAAGGTAATGTATTTTGAAGCAATTTTTAAAGTCCCAACTCGTTAGAAATCTCATTAATTCTCTGACTGCAAAGACTCTATTCTAAATCTCAGTGTGAACATAAAACTATGCGAACCATTTTCATGGAGACCAAAGTAAGAACGTGAATTTCATGGGCCGTTCTTGCTCTCTCTTGTCGCCAGCGCTCCGTGAAGACCGTAGAGATTCAAACACGTACCCTGGTAGTTCTATACATGTCCCCCATCCTATCCAGAAGCCGACCACTTGATCTGCCTATTTTTTCAAAGTTTAGCTCACCCACCACCCTGCACGTGTCCCGATTTCTATCTTTCGGCCCTTCCCTCGTTGAACTCTCATTCCATTTCCCATACTGACCAGCTTCACCATAAACCTTTGCGTGTATATATGAGCCCACGAACGTGAACGTACCACTTATAGAGCGAAGAGGTATCTTGCTAGTCTCCAGACACAGGAGCTTTTTTCCAAGTGAAACGAGAACTTCTACCTTCATGCTTAATATGAAGCTTTGTGCCTCTTCTTATTGTTCATGGGTTTTGGCATTGTGGGTCGTGCTTCTGCATTGGTTCGGATGGTGCACGGCCGTAGGTGGTGAGATAGGATTGGGGTCGAGATTGGTGGCTAGTGAGGACCGAGCTTGGGTTTCGGACAATGGGACTTTCGCTTTTGGTTTTGCTACTATGAATGGACGAGAGGACCGGTTTCAGGTGGCGGTTTGGTTCTTTCAGCTTCCCGGTGATCGGACCGTAGTTTGGTCAGCTAACCAGTAAGTCGAAAGTCATCATCATTACGCCTTTCGCATTAGTGCAATGAAATGTTTTCATAATATATTGCTTCTGTTCATTAATTCACAGGAATGCCAATGCTAAAGAGTTGCCATTTCTGGCGTACTTATTGTCCTTTAACCAGTCGTCCACTAGGTCTACGAGACGTGAATGTCGATTATGCATGCATGTTTCTTAAGATGTAACCTATCCCGTTTACTCTAAGACAGATGATTGTAGACTAAGCTTTTCGTTGAATATGTTGTTACATCTTACCTAGCAATGGCAAAGATGAAAAAGTCTAGCCAGTCTTCAAATTAGGTCATGTTGAATATTCTTAGGGGTGCACAATGGGAACCGCCCAAACCGGAATTACCTAGATTAGGGACTGGATCGGCCAGTTTTGGGCAATTCCCACAAACGACTGTTCAGTTTCTAGCTCCTATTTTTTGAACAGGTGGCCTGTCTGTCCAAACCAACAATATAAATATTTATTTATTTATTAATTTCTTAATAAATACTAATTTTCTCAATTTCCCTCTATTTGTCTTCCTCGAGTAGAAACTACATGATCATGACCTATCTTCATCCATCCACACATTTTGCTGTGGAAAGACAACTTCTTTCTTCTTTCGGAAACGTTGATTGTGTGAAATTTTTAGTAAATTGAACAATTCCATCAAATCAAACCGGACCAAATCGAACCGATCTGATTCCTAGTTCCAAGATTGGCCATTCCAATTCTCGGTCATAGAAATTGGGAACCAATTCTCCCGATCTGGTTCTCGGTTCCACCTTGGAATCAGACTGGATCAGGAACTGATCACCCCTAGCTTACAGTGACTTCAACAAGACCAATGGTGGATAGGTCTCTCAAATATAGATGCTTGAAGAATTTCCTTGATCACTTAAGGTTTAGAAGTAGAAAGGGACAGAAGAAGGGTACTCTTTTCGAAAGATATCAGGTGGTGGAAAAGTGTTCAGCGAAAGCAGGGAATCGGTGGATTATAGGATTAATCATTAAGACTTAGAGTCCTTAACATTTCAAATTCACACATCAACATAATAATAGAGTTACATAGATTCACAGAATTCTCTTGATCAATGAAAGCGACTTGTCTAATTCATGTCTCATTTGTTATATAACTGGTTGTAGAATCAGAGTTAGTATATCAAATCTACTTTTTGTACATTCACTGCATTTCACTTGTGCTGGAAAGTTCTCAGTTTCTGGTCTCTAACTTTGTTAATGGAAGAAAGCGCGGATTTCTTTCTCCATCTCTAGTTTTTACAAGAGCTTCTGCAGGTGTATATACTGAACTAAAGCCAACCAATTTCATTCTCTGTGTTACAATCATCTCCATATAGAAACTCCCCAGTCAGCAAAAACGCGATCCTCGAGCTCGACACCACAGGGAACCTTGTCCTCCTCGAAGGTGACACTGCCGTATGGATTTCCAACACCTCCAACTCCGGTGTGCAATCAGCAACTATGTCCGAAACTGGCAACTTCATCCTCTACAATGCCACCGACCACATAGTGTGGCAGAGCTTTTCACATCCAACCGACACACTCCTCCCTAACCAACCATTAACCGCCTCTCTCGAGCTCACCTCAGCAACTTCGCCTTCACATGGTAGTTACTACACTCTCAAAATGCTTCAACAGCCGACATCGCTGAGCCTTGCCCTCACATACAACTTGCCTGGAAGCTATGATTCCTCCCCTGAATTGTACTGTAATTACTCTTATTGGGCCGGACCGGACATCTCCAATGTGACTGGCCAAGTGATAGCGGTAGTAGATGAGGCGGGAAGTTTCGGGATTGTGTATGGTGATTCAGCAAATGGAGCGGTGTATGTGTATAAAAACGATGGCGATGATGAAGGGTTGTCTTCAGCTGTGAACCGATCAACTCGGCCTTCGGTTCTTCGGAGATTGATTCTCGAGGCAAATGGAAATTTAAGGTTATACCGATGGGATAATGATGTCAACGGTTCTAGCCAATGGGTACCTGACTGGGCCGCCGTTTCAAATCCTTGTGATATAACTGGAATTTGTGGAAATGGGATATGCAATTTAAATGGGAGCAAAACTAATGCTACTTGTGCATGCCTGCCAGGAACTTCTAAGGTCGGCACTGATGAATTGTGCTCAGAAAATTCTTCCCTGACGGGGAAATGCGGTTCAGAAAATAGAAATCAAACATCTGAGTTTAGAATCTCAGCGGTTCAACAGACAAATTACTATTTCTCTGATTATTCTATCGTAGCAAACTACAGTGACATAGCTACGGTTTCGAAGTGCGGTGATGCTTGTTTATCAGAATGTAAATGTGTTGCTTCCGTTTATGGACTTGATGAGGAAAAGCCTTACTGTTGGCTACTTAGGAGCTTGGATTTTGGTGGGTTTGAGGACCCCAGTTCGACCTTATTCGTGAAAGTCAATTCTAACAGTTCGGCAACACCTGAAGGTAATGCAAGAGAATCGGGGGATTCATCAGGAATTGGCCACCAGAAAGTAGTGATTCTCCCAGTTGTACTTGTCATGGTGGTTCTCATAGGTCTACTCTGTACATTGTTGTATTACAATGTCCACAGGAGGAGGTTGCTTAGGAAAGCAATGGAAAGTTCATTACTAACCTTGTCCGGTGCACCAATGAACTTCACTTACCGTGACTTGCAAATTCGCACCAGCAACTTCTCGCAGCTGATTGGAACAGGTAACTGCTAAAAGTGTCAAAGCTTTTTTTAATCCTAGGAAAACAGAGCCAAGGAACCACAGAGTAAACCAGCTTTACTCTGTTTGAGATAGGAGATTATTGATGTAGTATATACCATGTTATTTGCAGGGGGGTTCGGAAGAGTGTACAAGGGAAGCCTTGCAGATGGAACTCTAGTCGCAGTAAAGAAGCTTGACAGGGTTTTGCCTCATGGCGAAAAGGAGTTCATAACCGAAGTGAACACCATCGGTTCAATGCATCACATGAACTTGGTCCGTTTATGCGGCTATTGCTCTGAGGAGTCACACAGGTATAAAAACCATCCCTATTAAGTATTTTGAGGGCATGAAAAGCTTGAATACCGGTTAGCGAAAAGAACTTGTGTGCTCATCTGACTTTGTATGTTTAATTCTTCATTTGGGAGAATCCTGACTAATGAACGTTACTATTCATTTTCATTCTTCTGGATTCTTTGATTGGTAATGGACAGGCTTCTCGTTTATGAGTTCATGAAAAACGGGTCCTTGGACAAGTGGATTTTCCCTTCGTTCAGCTTGCGAGACAGATTGCTAGATTGGCAAACCCGCTTCCAAATAGCCATCGGGATGGCACAAGGGATTGCCTACTTTCACGAGCAGTGTAGGAACCGGATCATACACTGCGACATTAAGCCAGAAAATATTCTCCTAGATGAGAATTTCTGTCCCAAAGTTTCAGATTTCGGGCTAGCCAAGTTGATGGGGAGAGAGCATTCACATGTCATGACCATGGTTAGAGGAACTAGAGGCTACTTAGCTCCGGAATGGGTTAGTAACCGGCCTATCACTGTAAAGGCTGATGTCTATAGTTATGGGATGCTTCTTTTGGAGATCGTTGGAGGACGGAGAAACCTCGACATGTCTTTCAACGCAGACGACTTCTTCTACCCTGGCTGGGCTTTTAAGGTACCCTCTCGAACGAGAGAATTTATACTGTGTAATAGTGTTCTCATTTCCTTTTGTAGCAGATCGACGCATTCTTTCTTTTCATGAGCTTCGTTATAAATCCTGTCAACCTCCTCTTAGGAAATGACGAAAGGAACACCAATTAAAGTGGCGGATAGACGACTGGAAGGGGCCGTGCAAGAGGAAGAGCTAATAAGAGCACTGAGAGTCGCATTCTGGTGTATTCAAGATGAAGTGTCCATGAGACCTACAATGGGGGACGTGGTGCGGATGCTAGAAGGCTCGATGGATATCAACGCGCCTCCAATGCCGCAGACTGTTCTTGAATTAATTGAAGAAGGACTAGATCAGGTCCACAAGGCAATGAAAAGAGAATATAATCGCTCGAGCTCTTTTACTATCACCAGTCATCCATCGACTAATGCTACTTGTAGTCACTCGACGATGTCACCTAGATAATATAGATAGGATTAAAGGAAAGACTGCCCAATTGAATGAAAATGATTCTTTGCAGTTTTCGCAAGTATGAATGAATGTCAAAGCGGCAGGATGGAACTGTCGGAATCTATCTGATTCTAATCCTCCAGAAGATCACTGATAAGCCGTATGCAACCTCAAATGATCAAATGTGTCCTTTTTGCCTATCCACAAACTTCAATCAATCGGAATGCTTAAGATAAAGCATTTAAAAGGATATACCAATTACCTTATATCTGTTAAGAAAACGTTGGTACATTGATGTGTATGTTTCAAAACCTCATATAGATATGACTATGGGATCGTCATTTGAGTTTTAAACGTGGCCTTTAATAGAGGCACATATAATCAGAGAGATCACCATGGTACTTTGGCCACAACATGATGCCGCTGTATTTTTTTGAACCCTTGAGATTTGGAAGTACTTTTGAGGTAAGATTGGCAGCAGGGATAAAGCTGCTGCCAGCAGCTTGAGGCGCGACCGGTAATCCCGGGAAAATCTTGCTAGCTGGAATGGTTGAAGTCCACTGTTGCCAGGCTTCTTCAAGGTTGGCTACATCACCGGGAATGTACTCGCACAGCATTTGTTATAGATCTGAACCCAAACATAGTCGAACAGTCCTGTCTTAAGGGCATTCCTGATCCCCACATCAGGGAAAGAACATTGCCGGGCTGCAGCCAAGTGCAGCTTCTTATTACTGCATCTGCTATACACGGAAAGGTACTTCGCATGCTCGTTCCAGTGCTGGCTCGTGCCTCCTTCGATGTTGAAATTGATGCCATCCAGAACCGCATCTCCAAGCGGCCACAAAGAGGACTTCCCTCACAGGAAGTTGTTCCAGAGACAAGTTGTGACCCTCCTAGGATCATCAGACGAGGCTAGCGTGTAGCTACCAGCACTTCCTCCAATGGAAAGCATGACTTTAATGCCCTTGGCTCAGCAATACATTATATCAGGACTCAGCTTAGTGCAACCATTGACAGACGGGTTGCAATGACTGGTGAGGTTGATCACGTGAGTTTGGCCTTTTCCAAATACAGCAAGAAAAGGTATGTTAACAAATTCATATTTACTGGTCGCACGAGTATCGGGCAGAGTGCCTTCATTCCCATTTTGGCCCCAATATATTGTGACTCCACTGGCATCAGTTCCCATAGCTAAAATCAGCATATCTAAGCACAGAAATGCCAGATAAACCGAAAACTTAGAAGCCATCTATTGAAGACAGAATGTAGATTGGTGTTTCTATCTAGAAGGAGAAGATGTTGGAGGTTATACGCTCATAAGTTTGAAGGACACTTTCTTTTATAGCTGTTAGAAAGACCTCTCATTGGAATTAACAAAAATGCCCTCTTGCTCTTTAGCTTGGAAGGCATGGTATTGAAAGCTTGCAAGTCCCGCAGTTGCAATTCTTGCGTCCTTTCTCTCTGTTCTCTCTGGTGATAAAATCCGGTTTGATGACAGACAATGTCTAGTTAGCCGAGACGGAGAAAAGCCAACCATGAAGTGCCACTGCCTCAATTAGCCATTCCTAATGAAACTTACATTCTTTGTCCTTTATCCATATTATTTATGAACTAGTGTAACAAGAACTTGTCATCGAACTCCTTTGGTTGCTCTCCTGATCCGTTCAGTGATTTAACTAGTTTGTCTGGCATCACATCCATATATTGATTGGATTTTGTTAGTAACAATCTTTATTTAGGAATTCACTATAATTTCCTGATAATGGAATCAATGCAGGTTCTTAACACAAGGCCCGCACAAGGTATCGTTTTGATTACAATGACAATACTACCCTGTTCTGTGGCCTCTATCGGTTAATAATAATACATCAGGACAGAACTATTCAGAGCAGCAAATCTAAGATTAATCTCATTTAACAGACTTCCATATAATGTTTTCTTGTTCGGTTGTAAGAATTGGACATTAAATTTGGCCCCTATCTGGATCATGTACATACTATTTAATAAGAATGATGAAGAAACCGTGAAAATGCAGAAGCCTGGGAGCGACTGGTATGTGACAATTTTCATATTTGGAAGAGCTAGAACGATTACATTTGTCAAGCCTGGATTTGGTCATAGTCAAGCCTTGCTGATTCCCACCCGACCATATTCAATTTGACTCTAAGTTATCTACAAAAATATGTGATAAATAGTTCAGATGTCATCACGGTTGCAGTTCAGTTTACCAGGCGATTGATCAACTTGTAATAGTGAAGGATAAATTAAAAAAAAAAAAAAATGTGGAGTAGCATTGCAAGTGTACAGAAATCCAAACTAATATTCACATTGTGAGGCAACCGTAATCATTGGAAGAATTATTCAAGGCCCCTATAGAAAAATGCAATGTTCCAGGGAACAGAACCTTGGTATTATGCTAATCCTCATCATCATCAAACACGACCCTCAATCTTCTCCCACCAATAGCCTTTTGGGCTATAGCAGTAGAGGGAACGTCATCACCTGAATCTGCCAACTCATTATCCATTTTCTCTAGTGGTGCACCATTTGCTTGTTCGATGGGTGAACTAAGATTGTCATTGATGCTGCCAGTTATTTCAGCTTCAGAAGTGCCCTTGGAGTTTGAACTGTTCAAGAAAACACTGTGTTGACCCCCCGTGGCTTCAACATTAATGGGCCAGTTTTGTTCATCCCTGGTGCAAAACAAGTTTAATCTGCTTGAGAGAATAATCCAAGCCAATTTGACCCAAGCAGGTCAATGCAAATCCACATCCATGCAAAATATGATGCAAATTACACTATTAATATGATGTCATTGGCAATTTGAGCTCACAAAAGTAAGTCATAGAAAACATTCATTTTCTCTGTTTCAAGACACTTCAATGGGTCAATATTCAGCAGCATGTTAACTGAGAGAAATTGATAGTTTGAGATCATACATACATACATTAGCATGTGCACGACATACATACATACATACATACATACATACATACATACATACATACATAAATTTTATTGCAGGTGAGTGAAGCCTTTTAACTGATGGCTGCAGTCATCAATAAACAGTTGAAGAGGGCCAGAAGAGTACTTTAGCAAGCAAAAAGTTTCTTCTTAGTTAACATACCCTTCTGCAGAATTTTCAACCATTGCCTTGTTGTTCTCTGTGTCCAATAAGATCCCCTCTGATGAAGTTATTCTGATGCTCTCATTTGCAAAGCTCCTGATCTTTGATGATGTGGTGAGTTTTCTACTTCTATGAGCAAAGAGAATGTCAGGGGCATGTCTATTTGTGGGCATGTGTGCATATATCTAGAATGACAAATGCAGAATAACAAAAACCTACGGTCCCCATATATCTGCAGGGGAAACACAAGGCAAATTTGCAGAACAAGTTTTACTTATCTTTAAAACTTGAATATGGGTCTAAAGGTTCAGAACACTAAGTAATGAGAAAGATATTGTGCAGCCATTCAGCTAGAAAGATTCACGTCTATGGAAACACATTACTTGTATATAACTTTCCCTTTCTCATTAGACCTGCACTCGGGGTATTCTCCTTCTAAACTGAGTGAAAATGGCTATTTAAAATCCACTGCCAACAGTTTACAGAACGCTAATTTTGGGTAGATTTCAATAAACTTAATGCACATTTTTATGGTAAATCGTATTGGATTGTCAAAATAAATAGATGTAAATGACATGATCATCATGCAATTACGTGCTCCAATTGCCTACATAACTGAGGTACTACTTGGTAAGCAGTTTCCCATTTAGCCTGTGAATAACTGTACTATCAAATAATGAATTGGAGAAACTGAACATGAATCTGAAGAAAACTAAAGGAATGCTCCACATCCATCTTCAAGTTGTAAAGTTGCAAAGACAAGATCATACATCTATAGTTCTGGCACTACTTAGAAGAATCTTATATACTGCCTAAAACTGAGACTAAAGCAACCATAGCCTACAGCTTTCGTTAAAAGACTTACTTCAGGACAGAGCTCAATGTTTCATCATCAGAATTATCTTCCAACAATCTTCCTTCAATTTCTGCACTCTGCAATTTACTGCTGGAGAGGTTTCTATTTTCCTTGTTTCTTCCCCTGATGGCAAGTACAAATTTGGGATAATGTTAAGCATCCGTTGCTGTGGAAGATTTCTCAAGTTGACAAAAACCTTATGTCACAGCCATACGAAAAAATAAGGCAGGGAGGATCAAGATTCAAGAATAAGATGTGGCACGTTCCTCTTAGAAAACAAAGCTGTGAACATGACACCCAGCTGTGGAATGATGTTAGATTTGACAGAAGTTGAGAAAATGCAAAATGGGTGGCAGTTTATGTCAAGGAGCGTGTGTAACAAAATTAATGAAGGATGAGTCATGTATCCACCAAAACCTAATTGCCAGACCCCTTCTGAATGAAACCTATATAATTAATAAAAATGACTACCAACCACTGATTTCAAGTGAACTAATGGTTTAACAGAGTACATGCATTGGTTTTCAAGACCCCAAATACAGATGAAGGGAGATAATTGCCCTTGATCAGATCTGCAACCGACCATGGTTTGAAGGGCTGAAACAGACTAGAGACCAAACCACTTTCCCCAGGACTAGCATGAGCTGGCCGGTCAAATCCAGTGTTTCGAACAATACAGTGAACAAATAGCATAGCTATTGTAACAAACTTGTTTTGTTCTTTAAGAATGGCAAGCACCGTGTACCTAACATCTGGGGATGCATGAAGGGATAAGTAGAGTCAAATTACCTCAGCCTCAATGATAGCAACGTCTCATTGTCCGAATCCTGCATTTCATCAGCAGAATGATCACTAAGATTCTCATCTCTCAAATGCAAGGTGGCTTCAGCCTTTTTCTGTTGGGGAACACGTAAACCTAGCTGTTTGAGTTTACGAGCAATTTGTGCAGGTGTGAATATTCTATCACCATCCAACGCGTTTGCAATCATATAGCTGCACCTTTTATGATCCTTGAACCTGTCATACCACATAACTTTTAGCATCAGTGGTGCAAAGGAAAGGGACAATGTCCTAAAAAAGTGGAGAGATGATGATTGGACAAAACTCACTTCTCAAATAAAGTTCTAATAGCTGCCTCCTGATCTTCACTTAATGCACGTACTCTTTTTCTTGCATGCCTGAAGCAAAACAGAGCATCAGCATTTCACGTAACACTCAAAGTTCTCTATGAGCACATCCAATGTTAGTACCATGGCTGCAAAGATAAAATCCTATTAAAGAAGAAAAAATTAACCTATTTCAGTCTTAATTAAACAAGGCAACTTCATCTCTATCATAAGAAAAAGCAAAAGCATACTCCTGCTACTATTCCTCTTATCCTATTAATGTCATCTCTTCTCTTCTATGATGCTCATGTTAGATTTTCACAATCTTCTAAATGAAGAAACAGGGGATTTGTGCAACCTCATATTCCTAAGGAAAGATTGATTTATGGGTACTAACAAAACATAGACAATATATTCCTTGTTTCCTAAGGGAGTTATTGTGGATTGTTTCCTAAGGGAGTTATTGTGGACCGACCACACAAACAAAGTACCAATTTCCAATTGGACAAAAGAAGCAACAAGAGTTTACTTCTTTGCTGGACTGACATATTGTTCAAGGCCCAGCATCTCAATGTCTGAATAACTTGAGCAGTACACAAAACAGGAAAAGAAAAATCTCTCTGTAAGTGTCCATACATAAGGCAATTAACTTTTCTTTATAACACAAGCATTCAGATCGGTGCTTACAAAGGTAGTCTCGTTGAATGATCAATCAAATCCTGTGACTCAAGAGACAAACTCCCTCTTTCCTGTGCATCTTCCCCATCCTCAGGCTGACTGGGCTTTGAAGTTGATTCTTTATTGCAAGGCCTTCTGTTCCTTCGTGCAGTTCTCAATCCTAGTTGCTTAAGCTTGTTCCCAACTTGAGCAGGTGAAACTTTACAATCAGGATCTAGAGCCTCTGCAATCAAATGATTGCATTTTTGTTCATCTTTGAACCTATAACAAAATTAAGCAGCACAAAACACTGAACAGAATGAATGAACAATCGCTTGATCCTTAGGTAAGGCATGAATAATGTTCTAGAGCCATATGACCAACAAAACAACACGTAACTACTATCAAAGCACTTTTGAAAGAGTTTTTCTTTCTCTCTTTCTTTTTTTCAGAAAAGAAAATGATCCAACATTTCTATGACACTCACAAATTATTAGTAAGGAGAAATAATACCACTCACTTTTCATAGAGATCTCTGATTTTGGAGTCTAGCTCGTCATTGAGAACGAGTCTTCTCTTTCTTTTGGAAACCTTGCCATGGTCATGGTCCAAGGAACTTCCACTGCAACAGCCATTTCCACACTTAAAAGCAGGGAATTCAAGGGTAATTCAGTATTATTTCTTCAAGTTAGAAAATCTAGTACCAGTCAAGTTTCTCTTTCCCATCGATGTCAATGAGTGAACTGGTCATTTCTGGTGATTCATCAGAGTCTACATTGTCTCTGGAAACATGGAGGACATGATTTATATAATATCGACACAGTAGCAAAAGCTTGCGATCGCCAAATCCTTAAAATAAGGAAATCACAATGAAAAAGCAAAAAGTGGCTATCTGGATTATTCATGTTTCAGATAATATTATTGCAGAATGTGTAGTGCACATGAGAGATTTTAGGGTTTCTTACTTCTGGTACCCTAAGTCATGACTTATCACCACATCGGCTTCATCTTCACCCAAGGCATCTGCTATGCTCCTATGAACCCATCCTGTAGTATGCATGGACCCAATTTCTCCATATCCATTCTGTTTCTTCAACTCGCTGACCTCATGCAATAAATATTCAGCATTAATATAGTGACACTCTTTGCGGGTCTTCCAGAAGAGCACTTCCACAAAAAGAAGGGGTTGTTGTTTCATCTTGCGTAGCATTTTCCTGACTAAGTTGGTCAAAAAGTCCACTATTTCTGAGTATTCGTCATTTGGACAAGACTTCTGCTCAACCAATATTTCGTGAAATATAGTCAAGAGTGATAACTGCAAAATGTTTTAGGACTCTTTAGATATTGAGAAACTTGATAAGTGAGTATCCAAATTTCATAAATAAAGAATGCGTCCTTGACCTGATATAGCATTGGAGAGAGCTCCAGATCATCAGCAATCCTCCTCAGAATTGATATTATATAGCGATTTGTGTTGATAGAGTTGCTCTTGTAGAACTTTAATAACCAACACAGATTATGGATGACACCATTGTTTGCAAAAGCGGATATTACGGTAGACACTTTAAAATCAACTTCATCATATTGAACAGTTTGTTCATCACCAGATGAATCACCTGTACTGTAACAAAGATCATGGGGAGGATCAGATTTTTTTGAACGTAGCAGATTGTTGTCAGTCTTCTGTTGCTCCATGGTAGATTCACCATGATTCTCTGAAATTTCAGCATCAAGAAGAATGCCAGTTTTCCCACCATTAGAATCTGTATCTAATTGGCCATCTTGGTGACCCTTGTCTCCAGAAGCTAGTTTTTCACTACTAGATATAGCAATTTCATTCTGAACAACAAGACAATCTGCCGAAGGTTCCATGTCTGCTTCTACTTTGTCAGTCACCCTTTTCCCCATTCTCCTCTTTCTGGATTTTTTAGTAACCTATCAAAATGAGTTCATTGAGAAATATATAATACCTAGATAGAGGGCATTTATAAACCAGAAAGATAATTGGCCATTCTATCATTTGCAAGATAAAATCTATCGAAATAGAAAAGTAATCTGTAAACATCTGATACAGCAATGTGAGCACTATAAAAACAATCCACACGTGCTTGACAAGATTATGAAGACTGCATGAGTTTACTCCAAAAAGTTCACTGATGACATTCCTCATAATTGGGCAAATCATATTGGCATCTGATAATACAAGCTCAAGAAATAATCAAACCCCATTATGTCAGTATCACTGGTCCCTTGTGCAAGGGAACATAAGCATAATGCACGACTGCAGAATATTCTGCATTGGTGTCCCAGTATGTTGATTTTGGGTGTGTGGTGATGTGTTCCTCAATAGTATCACATTGTAGGTATACAGCACGAACAGAAACAGACATCGACAGAAGATGACAAAAATAATGGATGGACATAACGACAGACATCGAATCCTCTCTAGAAAAACAGATAATTTAAATTGGACCCGGCTTCAGGCAGGTGGTGACTCTAGCACTCACAGTATGTCAACTTTGATACTGCATAAAGAATGAGTCATTGCAGATGCTTGTGGATGAAGAGACCACAAATTTATGTGTAGGTGTAATGTATGATATGCTGCAGTTGTAGCATTCATCTATCAGGCATTTTTTACCGCAGGATTAAATGATTTTCTACATGATAACAGGGCCTGCACCTGATTATGTATTCCAAATGAGACAGGACTCATTAATTTGTCTCCTCCTACAAGAAAGTATAGCACAAAGAATCAATAGGTCCACCTGAAATTTACTTGCCACATAAGTTCTAGACAGCCAACGAGAAATTAGCCACTTGTAGTTTGCTTCTTAAGTACAAAGATTTCAATGGGAGTTTTCTTGTAAAAGATCACCTCTTGAGGGAGATGAGCAACATGCAAAAGTCTATGGTCCTAACCACAAATTAATGTTCTCATCTCTTTAACCTTAGCTATTATTACATTCTCCCCTTTCTTACCACTTCTGATACTACAGATGGCAAATGGATAAACACTAGCTGAGAACGAAGTTAAATCATAGAAAGCCTCATGGTATCACTGAAATGCCATCGACAGAGATTATCCAACAAATCACCTCAACCAAATTGCCAGAAAAGTGCATATTTCCCATCTTGTACAATTGTCACATACCCTTAGTGTTCCGCGATCTTGAAGTCTCTCCATCAACTGTGTGATTGTGTGAATCACTTCCACCAAATCTGCAAGATCACTGATAACGAGGAAAAAAGAAAATCAGGGAAGGAAAGTTCGATTATGAAATAATGCTATACACACATGAGAAGTTTGCTGGAAGCAGATCGATTTCATTGACTTTTTACACCTGGCAAACTATGATGATAGAAGGAAAGCAGACAAAAGTCAGAGAAAACATTTTAGTGGCAGGGACTTCTTCTCACACTTCATGTAATGTAGATCCACTTTGCATATAAATGAGGCAAAAGTAGTGTTATCTCAGGCAGGTGATTTCTCAGTGGGTAGCTCGTCAGTAAGAACTTAGACTCCTCTTCTTTACCATATGACTTTTATGGGCAACATATGTCATCTAAGTTTCAAATTATCAGCTGCTGCTTAATGATAGAACTATGTCCCAGCGTAAGGTAAAATATTCAGAAAGCCAGCACTAGTAGTAATTTCACTATGTAATACAACAGCAGCACATATGAAGTAGAAGACCTTCTAGGTTGCTTGTGAACATCGAACGATTTGACAAGATTGAGAAGGAAATGAGTCATTCCTTGATCAGTCTGATCATAAAATAACTTGTAAAGAAGAACCCGAGCAGTCTGAGGCTCCCTGGAATTTTCTGGCAATAATTTAAGCACCAAATCTAGTGTCCGAATCTGGCAAAGAAGAAATTTTTAGGTGAGTATAAAAACTAATTCCTTCCATAACAGCGCTTACTTTACGATCAGCAGGAAGACATCAAGTCATCACAACATCCCCTCCAACATCAGGATGTAGTTTAAAACAGTTGATCGGAAGTACAAATACGAAACTTAGGGGGGTTCTTCAACCATGTTTTGCACAAAAAACAAATCAAAACCACAACAATGAACAGTCTTGCAGTAAGTCCATGACAGCAGATTAGTGCTATTGTTTCATCCTATGATCCCAGTAGAAAAAGAAAGGCCAACTAAACTTACAATAAAATGAGATATTTAGCATTCCTTCTCAATGAATCCACTTAAGGATGAACCACCTCTCTATTGCGTGCTGCAGTAACTGATCAATTTTATAATTTTATACCAATTGTGGTCCACAACTTATTTTGAATATCAAAACCCCACCATTCCATTAATATATGAAGACCACTATCAGATTAAATGTTTAGTATTTACTTAGTCCTACTATGTTCTTATCATATTACACAGTTTATTAATTCCTTCAAACTATATACTTGTGCAATTGAGTAGGAATCTTTCCTTTCATTTCTTATGATGTACCTAAGTCCCTGTCACCATGGAATATTTCATCTCCAATGCACATCTCTCATAACACTGCAAAAGACCCAAGTATCAATGATCCAAAAAGTTATTAGTAATAAAATTTGCAGGAGCTTGAATACGAATCTCTTGTTCCTTTCTCCTAACATTGTAATCCATGACCTGAGTGAAAATTCAACATATTCACCCAAGCATCCATCAATACATGAGCAACATGGAAGATGCATATGGTCACAACTTGTCCTCCAAGAATCGTTTTTGAGGGTAGACAAAAAGAAATACTTACCATTGCTTTCAGAAGAGATCCTGCTGCAGATAAAAACTTGTAGTCTTTTGTTTCCTTTAATCCATCAAAGCAATCACGCCACCTCGAAATAACCATCAGAAACATAGATTCATTCATTGATGCAGCAATTGGCCCGCATATATCACCACTAAATAGGATGCCATCTTCATTGCTACGACTAGATAGGGAACTGCCCATCTCTGCATTAGGCTGTAATATAACCAAATATTCATATAAAATCTCACATGTCACTGGAGAGTGATCACAAAATCTGAGCTTATGTATACTTCCCTCTTTCAGAACTCAAAAGAAAAATACTAACCATATCTACTCCCACCAGAACAATGAAAAAAGTTAAGGAGCATAGGCAAACAAATAACAGTATAAAGATACCTATCAAACCTTTACTGAAGTAATGGGTTTTGTCAACTGCTCATAAACATTATTTTCCAAGGTTGTAGAAAGGTGACCATAAGCTCTGTGACAATATCCTCCCACAATGATGTATACAGATAGAATGACCTTTTAGAATTCAAATCTATGAAAGAGATTTTAAACTCAAGCTAAGGAAGCATAAAAAAAGAAGCAATGTGCAATGCACAGGTTCAAATAATGCCCTCATACGTTTGCTCACTTAGAACTTATTCCTCTTTCTAGGAGGCTTCTCTCATAATCTCCTTCCTTGTGGCATTTCCTCATCTCGAAATTCCCCTATACCAGAAGAAGTCTACAGCATACATATGGGATTGCTGTCAATCCAGAGAAAACAAACAGCAAAATTGATAACTGATCAACCCTGTATCTCACTGAGTGAAACCCAAATAAAAAATGCATTCATACTTCCCAAAAGTACATAATTCAAAACATGACCTACCCTAATTTTAAGAGGAAATAGTGCAATAAGATCCTCCACATCGCAGAGGACACAAGCAAATATGTGAATTTCCAAATTTAAATCTTACCTTTGATGTCAAAAATTTGTGATACTGGAAAGAAGTGACAAATTTAGCAACCTCAAAGAAGTACACCACATCATTTCTCTGAATATTAAGTTGTTCCCTCTCAATATCCTCGCGAACTGAGTGCATCAAAACTGATACATGGACCAGATAAGTTTCAGAAATGCATCACAAAGTGCTAATACGAAATAATAAAAATTATCCTTTTAGTTTGAAAAATACCATTGTAACCCCCAGATAGAAACTGATTCAAGAAACCATGAAGCAACTTTAAAATGTTATCAGTTGTTGTCGGTATTCTCCCCTGGTCCCATACGATCTTTTTTGTAGGACCCCGACAGAACTTATCAGATTTAGAGTATACATCGAGCGAAGCAGAATTAGGAGTTCCCTTAAGAAAGGCTTTGGAACCATCCTGAAAGTAGAAAGTAGAGTTTACTAAGCTCAAAATTGATATGCAAGTAAAAGAAAAGGTAACTCATACCATGGTAAATCGCTCAAATGTCCCTGAAAAATGTGAATAGCGGCTTCCATATTGTAGCCTGGAAAGCCTCCTTTTGTCCTTCTCCTCTTCAATAATCGATTTGAGGCCACTCAAGGAAGTTTTGGCTTCCGCATCCTTCATGACATTATTGTGAATGAATTCGGGACATGCAAGTCAATCAACTATTTGTAAAGGACACAAAGTAGAAGTCTACTCTAAATCTCAGCAACAAGAGATTAAACAAAAAGAAAGACCACTTTATCATGGCACACAGTCAAATTGAGACACCAAATATGATCTATGTGGCTTCCATTCATGTTTCAGTAATATCACGCCAATCATTTTAAGATAAAATGGTCATTTTTCAGAAAATACAGAAGATTTAGTCAAGTACTCTCCTCTACCGTCTACATATTCCGATGTATCATCAACTGGAAAGATGAGAATAATAGAGTTATACCCACCTTGAGACTATTCAGATGTGCTTTTGCGACCAACTCAGGATCTTGGCCATTAAATATATAGTAAAAGATTTCCAGCAAAAGCCAATTATCTTGATGAAGGTAGTCAGAAGACCCACCAATGTGCTGAGCAACGAGTAAGAATAGATCCATCACATTTTCACGGAACAAAAGCTCCAAAAATCTGTCTCGAAGTGACAATATTCTAGTGGCAAATCCAGCAGCCTTCTGAAGTGCTGAAATGTCCTGGATGGCCAGGAGGTTTCGAAATAAAGTAAGAACGAGCTGCACTAACTTCCAATCATCCTCTGTGAATACTTCACTGGAATGTATCCATGTAGTTTGAATAAAATAAGAGCAATTTGTCAGTAACAGATGACAGAAACTAAAGCAATCCAAATCTCTCTCTCTTTCTCTCTCTCTCTCACATGCACGCATATACTTGGAGTAAAAAGTGGGAAGCCGTTTAAAGTCCTCTACTACCAGTTCCAATACATGAAACACTAGAATATATAGACAATGAGCTGTGTGCATTACAACCAATACCGAGTCTGCGACATCTCTATTTAAGTGCTTAGACAATGTACGAATAAAACAGATGGAATAGGATGAGTCGTGTCACCTTTCCAAGTTTTCCAGCGGGCTCTCAAGCAGCGAAATAATAACTGCAACTGTGTCACTCATGGTAATTGCAGATTTAAGATCCCATAAATACTCAATCTGTAGGTGAATACCAGAGGAGGTGGGCTCAATGGGCATTGTGAGAAACACCAAGACCTTCACTATCGAAAACAAAAAATTAATAATAAATCATCTCTTCTACTGAGACACAAGCTCAATGAACTTGCAATGCAGCATTTGAGATGTCAATTTACCAGTGTTCAGAACCAAGCTGCAGTCGTCTTGGCAATGCTCTAAAATGGGTATCAAGTCTTTGGACACGCAGTTCCATTTGCAGACTTGCTTGAAAACCTCTCTCGTCTGTGGGTCATCACGCCTGAGAAATCTCAGCAGATCCTTTAAATTATCTGGTAACAAGTCAACGAACAGCAGTTTATCTCAGCAGGTGGATAACTAATACATCACCTAGTTTAGTGAGATGGCATGTTAAAGTAAGAATAACAAAAAACATGACATTTGGACTTCCCTCTAGTAAAAGGTAGTCTATTATTTCTTTTCAACGAAGAGGTAACACATTCATGACCGATTAGGGAAAGTGAAATCAACGAAAAAATATTAATGAAACTATGAAATTGCAGTATTCTAGCATTTGGAGTCTAGGACGATGCACGATGTTAAAAAAAACTGCTTTTCATGATGCAGAGACAAAAATGAACCGGAAACACTCGTTTCCTGTCCATCAACAGAAGGATCCAACAACAGAAAAAGACGGTTGACGAGGGGGCGCCTCCATATCCCCAACCCCGATTTGGTACAATTTTTAGTAGCAATCTGACATAATTTCTGATGGTTCAAGTGAAATTTCTTCATTCCGGCCCCTGGACTAATATTCCACATCGGTAACCCGATCCAATGAGCCATGCGCGAGAATTAGACGCGACGGACGGGAGCTAAGTTAACCATCGAACTTGGGCGATCAGAAACCAGTGGGGGCGTAAACCTTAGCCGGAACCGAGAAAGTAGACAGTCGATCGACTCGACAGACGGTCTCGAGTAGCAGCAGCACGACATCAACACTTCGGCCGAGACCGAAATCCCTAGCTCTCTCTTCGGCACTTCAAAGGCGGGAAATCGCTAGAAAAAAATCGTCGTACCGAGGCAGTGCGCGCCCTTCGAATAACCGACGCGGTTGCCGTCGTCGTCCTCCTCGACGATGCCGAGGCCGGCGCAGATCGCGGAGAGGCCCTGCGTGTCCATCGCGCCGCGAGCTCCGACGGATTGAGCTTCCGAGGCGAGATCGAACGATCGGAGAACTTCGGGGTAGAGAAGATGGATCGAGGATGAGGGACTAGGGCGGAAGAAAGGTGACGGAGGATCGAAAGGAGCGATGGAACGCGGAGGTTTTGGGGGCTGCCCGTCCTGGTGGGCGCCAAGTTATCAGATTTTCCCGCGCAGGACATTTGCGAAGGAGGGATGATCGAGTGCTCTTTTGCTATGGTGCGGATGTTAGAACCGCTTACGTGGCGGGCCTCTACACGCAGCGATATTTTTATCTGACTCGTTGACAAAACTGCAAAATTTATATAGAGATAAATGTTGATAGAATTTTTAAGATCTATAATATAAAAAATTATTTTCTTAAATTAACAAAATTAAATTTATATTCGAATATAAATAATATTTGAATTTTAGTATAAAAATTCAAAATAATAAGAGATAACAATTTAGTTATTTTAATTTAATATTATTTTTATTAGCTTTTTGGTAGTACAAACCTTTCGTTTTATGTCTACAAGGAATTAATATTTAAAAATAAATAAATTATTTAATACGAAGTGGGATTAAATAAATCAGTACCAACACGATTATTTTAATCAGGAACAAATCCTCCGCAAGAAAGCGCCCCCTCTTCCCCCTTGCCCCCTCAACTTTCTTTTCATTAATTACCAAAAAGCCAACCGTTCCCTTCGAAGTTTTCGCCTTCGATACAAACTAGGCAAAAAAACCTCTTTCCCCGAAAACCGACAAACTCGGCGGCGGCATTTCCAAGTCCAGCTCCAACTTCCTCGCTTTCCCTCCTCTTCTTCTTCTTCTCCTTCTTCGACACGCTCGAGCACCTTCCATCCCGCATTGCATCGTACCGGCCGATCGTCTTCTCCGCGGGAACTGTTCCTCGCCAGCGACGAGATGGCGGATGTGGTGGCCACCGGATCGATCCAGAGCTCGCTGCTCCGTCGCGGCGGCGGCGGATCCCCGGAGGACCTTGCGGAGAAGCTGAAGAGGCCTTCTTCCGGCTTCGGCTGCTCCAAAGCGCTGCCCCGCGGCGGCCACGGGAGAAGCCCCCGCGGGCGGTTCCAAGGGGCGCGAGGATCGCCGCGAGGAGGACCGCGCACGCCGAGCCCAAGGTCGTGCCCGTGTCGCCCGAGGATGTTCTCCAGGTAACGGTGCTTTCTGCTTCTGGCTTGTTGAACTGTTTGGATCGTCGCGGGCGTCGGCGGATGGGATTGTCGACGGGAGGAAGTGCGGTTGGTTTGGTTCGAGTGCGGAAGTAGTTCCGTTTGCGTTTATGAAATCGATGCTGGATTCTAATTTTAGCTCGAGAGGAAGGGAAGGAATGGCATTTGATCAGTGTACTAGCTGGACTGGCACTTCATCAACTGATGGGGGTGATTCCTGTCTGGGGACTCTCTGGGATGTGATAACCAATCGCACTGTGCAGGTCATAATGAGACCAGGACCCCATTCTAAGGACCTGGAAGCGATGGAGATTTGCTTCTGTAATGGGTTTTGTGCACCTTTTATTGGCGGCGCGTAGCGTTAGATCAGGCTAAGAATAATGCCAGAGATTCATTGGATGATTTATGATAGTGGTTTGCAAATTCATGCGGCAGTTTATTGTCGTGTGTTGAACTTAATTCACTTGTTCAAATGCCTACTTACCGTTTGCTCCTCTATGTGAGCAATTTTGTCAAATCAGTTTGGTAGTCTTAGCATTACTCTTATGCCAGCTACACTGGGAAATGCAACATAGCAGCTTGAAAGATCAATCATTTTAGGGTACTAGTCATTATATGAAAACTTAGTTATCCTACGTTGTAATTATATGAAATACACTATACGAGGGAAATAAGTGGTATGCATCCATCTGTTTTTTTTTTTTTTTTTCTCTTAAAGAGATGAGAATTGTTTTTCCTGTCCAAATTGCAGGGAGTTCAGCATCTTAGTGATGTGTCAGTGGGCATGTGGTCCACGCCTCTGGTTAGGCGGAAGACTAAGATCGTTTGCACCATAGGTCCTTCCACCAACACAAGGGAAATGATATGGAAGCTGGCTGAAGCTGGTATGAATGTTGCTAGGATGAACATGTCTCATGGAGACCATGCTTCTCATCAGAAAGTCATTGATCTGGTCAAGGAATACAATGCTCAGTCCAAAGATAATGTCATCGCCATAATGCTCGATACTAAGGCAGGTTCCTCTCATTATCTCCTCATAAGGCTGGGAAGCAGGTTCTCTATGGTGATTCTATGTTCTGTAGCTTTATCTAGCTATAATATGGCATTTTTGTTGCTTTACTTCAGGGCCCTGAGGTTAGGAGTGGGGACCTGCCACAACCAATCATGTTAACTCCTGGACAAGAATTCACCTTCACAATCCGTAGAGGGGTTGGAATGGCAGACTGTGTCAGTGTTAATTATGATGATTTTGTTAATGATGTAGAAGTGGGTGACATGCTTCTTGTTGATGGTATGACCAACGTGTTCTATAGAAACTGTTATAGATCTAATTGCATTTGTATGCTTCTTGATGATACAAATTCCATCAATTGGTTTTTTTCTTCAACCCTGTTGTGCCAAGATTCATGCTTTGTCAACATTCATTAATCAAAAAGACACTGTGTTTACGTTTCATTCATGCATGCCGCTCTCATGGCCAGAAAGCAAAAATTATCACACATGCACTATAAATAATTATGCACTTCTCTTACATTGTATCAATGTTAGGTGGTATGATGTCATTAATGGTGAAGTCGAAGACAGAGGATTCCGTAAAATGTGAAGTTGTTGATGGAGGAGAGCTGAAGTCCAGGAGACATCTAAATGTCCGAGGAAAAAGCGCTACATTGCCTTCCATCACCGGTTGGATGTCAACTAATAATATACTTTTCTAATCATGTTCCATCTGACTACTTGCTACAGGAGTACATTGCTGATTAGACACGTTATGTAACGGCATTTATTGTTCACATACAGAGAAGGACTGGGATGATATCAAGTTTGGTGTGGAGAATAAAGTTGACTTTTATGCCGTCTCCTTTGTTAAAGATGCACAAGTTGTTCACGAGTTGAAAAACTACCTGAAAAGTTAGTACTTGCTTAAATACTTCTCTTGTTTCCAATGAGAATTAATAACATCTAGTTCTGCTCCATCTCATTTCTTACCTGTTACCTTTAAACTTTGCAGGCTGTGATGCTGATATTCATGTTATTGTGAAAATTGAAAGTGCTGACTCCATACCAAATTTGCATTCAATTATCACAGCATCTGATGGGGTGATGATCCGAACTTTTTGACATCACATGAGTCTCTCTCTGTATTAGCTTATTTTTCCGAATTATGACAAAGGGGTTTCCTTTTGCAAATCCCACTTTATCTGTGACATATTACTTGATTTTTACTGCAACTATCCAGTACCGGGGAATGCAAAGTTAAACAAGAAATCTTGTGTTCTATCGTCTGTAAAAGTAATATGCATGGTGTCACCAGCGTTGAACAATATATCTGCATTGAGACAACCTTTTCCATAGTCATTTTTCCTAACCTGATTTACTGGGTTGTATGCATATCTTAGCTTATATTGCTGAAGTGGTGCCTTGTTCTCTTTCTGATCATAATGAATCAATTGAGCTCTATGTAGCTTTAATCTTAGTAGTTTGCCAATATGGGTTTCAGGCCATGGTCGCAAGAGGAGATCTTGGAGCAGAGCTCCCCATTGAAGAAGTTCCACTTTTGCAAGTACTTTCCTTTTCAAATTGGATAAGAGAAGATTATTTTTTGTTAATTTTTTCAACTAGTTGAATGGCAATACGCATATCTTACTGTACTCTTTCCAATGCAGGAAGAAATAATCCAGATGTGCCGTAGCATGGGTAAGGCTGTTATTGTGGCCACCAACATGCTGGAAAGCATGATTGTTCATCCAACGCCAACTAGGGCTGAAGTGTCAGACATTGCTATTGCTGTTCGAGAGGGTGCTGATGCAGTCATGCTTTCTGGCGAGACTGCTCATGGAAAGTAAGCAGTACTCCATTTTTGACTTACTATGGGCTTAATGATGGGCCGTTTGGTTGCTATAAGGATTCTTTCTGCCTGAGAAGAAACAACTGGTATGATTGGCTGTTTGGGAAATAGGGGGTGTTTTCTTGTGGAGTTTGATTTGCATTGGTACTTGAATTCAATTCAAAGCTTGGAAGGCTCAAAGCTGAGTTCGGTATTGTTTGGTTCTTTCTAAATATTGACATGGTGATTATAGATCTCTTGAAGATAAGGTAAGAGGCAAATCATGCATCCTGACAATGTCATCTCACCCTCTTGTAGGTTCCCATTGAAAGCTGTGAAAGTCATGCACACAGTCTCATTAAGGACTGAAGCAACCATAGCCGCTGGTGAATTGCCATCTAACCTTGGCCAAGCCTTTAAGGTCTCTTATCACGTCCTGCATATAGTCTGCAGCTTTTTGTTGAGCTTACCCTCTAATTTTTCATTTATGTTTGACATTTAAATCTAAACAGTGACCATGGTTCTTTTTTTTTTTCCCTGTGTAGAACCATATGAGTGAGATGTTTGCCTATCATGCTACCATGATGTCAAACACTCTTGGAATCTCTACTGTTGTCTTCACCAGAACTGGTTTCATGGCCATTTTGCTAAGCCATTATCGCCCTTCTGGAACTATCTTTGCCTTCACAAATGAGTAAGTAGAGGAATGCCATTATATGTTGCAGTGGAATGCAATCAAAATGATAGACTCTACTGTTATGATCCATCTCTACTGGGTGGAAGGGGGCGATACCTGTAGAGACTCATTTAAATTTAAGTAAATTACGTGCAATGGGATTTGCCAACTTTGTGTTTTGGTAATAAATTTGCATCATTATTGACAATGTAGGAAGAGAATACAGCAGAGACTGGCTTTATATCAAGGAGTGTGCCCAATCTACATGGAGTTTTCTGATGATGCTGAACAAACCTTTGCTAATGCATTGGCGGTGCTGCAGGTAAACTTACTGGGGCATTTACTCTTAGTAATTGGTTCTATGAATAATGGATCTGTTTGCTTAATAATTTGTTTAGCAAGCTAAACCTAGGCCAACGTATTTTAATGCACACATGTGTGTTCTGCTCTCGTAATGCATGATGGCTGGCTTCATTTTGGGCTGCCAGACGCTTCAAAGTTCCAATGATATCTGCACTAAAAGTCTCCTTGTGAGCATTCATTTGGAAACTCTGTAGTTGCAGCCATGCATACTGAATCTTCTTCTTAAATCATTCCTAATTCCGAGTGGCTCTCAGGACTTATGATTTTTGTTTTTTTTGTTTTTTTTCTCTTTTTTTAGTGGATATCCCTTTTTATTTTCTTATGCTTATGATTTCTGGCTTTTATTCTCAGAAGCAAGGAATGGTGAAAGAAGGAGAAGAGGTCGCACTCGTACAGAGTGGTAGACAGCCTATTTGGCGTTTTCAGTCCACACATAATATTCAGGTCCGCAAAGTTTAGCTGTGAGAAAGAAACTCAAGAAGCCAAACTTCCACAGCAGGCGATGCTTAAAACAGGTTGTGAAAAGTTGAGATCCGTGCCAATCCGGCCTTTTTGGATCGCCCTAATTTTCTAAGTTTTGTTTTGTTTGAATTAAATGTTCCCGGTTTATTCGAATTAATCTATGCAAAAGTTTTATACTTTTAGTCCCTGCCGAGGATTAGGCACTCCAGGGAATTGCATCCTGAGGGGTTAGAAACCCCGTCTCGACTTTCTATCTTGGTTGAGGATGTACCTGGAAATTGTAGCGTAGTGATGCTCAGCTCCTCTATCTTTTCCTTTGGTTATCTTCTTGCACTCCCTATCTAAGGCCACAATAGCTCATAGAAGCTCATGCGAGATTATATTATTATAAGTCGCTGTAGAAGGGATGATGCTGCAGGATGATTATCCCAAAACGGCATATTTATTTCATGTTTGCCCATTTATTCCTTTTATAAATCCATAGAATTATCGAGAGAAACTTGGACGAAAACGAGTGAGCTGATTGAGCAGCTTACCTGAGTCTTGCCATGAGGGTGTCGCTTCATCACCGGTGGCGAGGTATTTACTATTAAATCCATATTCGGTGCATCAATCTGTCTAAGAGAACGACGTTCCATTGGGTCTGATTGTTTCCTATATTCCACTAGAGAGATTCCTATATTCCACTAGAGAGACCTCTGGGCGCGGGCGTCTTTAAAGGAAGGGAAATACAAATGGAAAATGCAAAGCACCGTAAATTTGATTGCCTATGTCAGAGAAAATAGCTAGTAATCTTATAATTGAGGATAACTTGGTCATAATTGCAGATAATTGTCTTCTCGCTATACGAAATGGATCGTTTCCAACCTCGCTAATGCATATTAAATAAACACGGTGTATTTCCTTAGTTCTTCTAGCAAATCAAGAAAGGGTTTGGGCGACATTGGGAATTGCTTCAATCGCCTCCATATATTCGTTCAAGGTGGCATCGAAGCATCAACTGTCCATTAGGCGAGCCTGAACCCATCGATGCAATGTGCTTTTTATTAAGTTAATTGAGTGCTTCTCGACTACTCGCATGCCTACGCTCTCAGCTAGAAACGGTAGATTGTAAAACATTCTTCTTGTCTTCCCTTGCGGTGGCCTTTTGCCTAGGGGGTAGACCAAATTAAAGCAGCACACATATTTGTAGAATATCATATACAATCGGAAAAATTCCAAATAAGGAGCTAAAATGCCCTCATTTTAAGGAGCTAAAATGCACGACATTCCTACACTGTATCTGGGTCCACTACTATTTTTTGCATGTGAAGTTGATGTATTGAAATACCATTACTACCAAATCAGTACACAAGAAGGTGATGGTCTCAAAAGTTCATTACTTGATAGGTTTCGCATGCACTAAGAGACATGTAGTGCCAAACCTACCTGACACTTTACATCAGTTTCAGCTCCACCAAGTCATTATCATTTCCAACTGAATTATGAGAACTAAGAAAAATGTCTAGCCTACATGTAAACAGCTGCATTAAAGGGGACACAGATGATCATTAAAGATGTCCATGCATCAAGAAGCCCCTGGTTACTAAAAGTTGCTGCATATTTTTTTGAAATTGCACACCAATACTTGCTTCAACAAGTGTATATAGCAAAATATCTCTTATTTTACTGTTTAGACACAAGATGTATCCCCAATTCTCCCATTAGCTAACACATATTCTACCTATGTTATGCGAAAATAAGGAAAGACTAGAAGAGGACCATCTGTAGTATTTCTCTCGACCCTTCCTCAACAACTTACTAGAAACTTCGAATAGAAACTGAAGTTGCGAGAGTGAAGATGGTCTTCTCAATGTAAATGTGGGAGCACACAATCACTCACCTGTGTAAGAGAAAAAGTTCCATCGACACTCATTTGTACTTTACTGAAGCTTACAATCTGATCATTGAACTTTGACTTCCAATTACTGAATCCAACTAAAGTTGATTCATTTTCAGTAGATGCCTTCAACCCATCAACATCCTCCAACTACCCTTTGATCTGCATCACATGAAAAAAAGCCGGGTGGCCGGCATTAGCCAAACTAGAAAATTGACCAGTTCATCACCTCTAAAGCTTCAAGGCTAGAGTACGAGATTAGGTAACATTTGTTCCCCAAAGCTGTGCCACTGCCACCTAATTCAACTAAGTCCTAAAACATCAGCAAATTGTTTTGATTGAGCTGCGTTCAATTATTTTTCCATCTGATTGGTAAATCACATTGAAGATTATATTAATTCATCCCATAGCATGCTGATTTCTTTTGTTTTACTGTTTGAAATTAAATGCACGAAAGAGTGCTAGCAACCAACCCTCAAATGAACTAGAACGAATTGTTAAATACATACGATATACTTAGGCCGCACATTTGTGACAATCAGATCTCATCATCGACATAACAATATAACATCCAAATATTGCCACAAACCCATAAGAGGAAAACGTGCACACCATCAAAGAAAAAGAGAGAAAAGAGAAATTACTTGGATGTTGGAGAGGAGGGCTGGGGACTTGACGAAGGAGGTTGGGCAAGCGACTGGTAGGATTGTGATGCGGGCGGAACTAGAGATCAACAAGCCAGTGGGTGTGAGGCGGTCGAGCACCAACGTTCTAGCATACAAGACAAACCGGTGTCAGATCTGGAGCCGAAGGGGGGGTGCGGTGGTTCACTGGTCACTCGCTGGTTCGCCGCGAAGAGAGGGAGGGCAGACAGAGACACAAGGGGAGAGAAAAAGCAGAGGATGGACGAGTCAAGGCCAATCCGAAGCTGGAGGGGTGGTGCGGTGGTTTGCTAGTCGGAAAGAGGGAGGGCAGAGAAAGAGAGGGAGGTCACACGTCGTTCGATCGGAAAGAGGGAGGGCAAAGAGAGAGGGAGGGAGGTCGCACGCTGGTTGGTTGCTCGCGGTCATCTTGTCGGTATCCTCCTAATTCGTTGGTTGCTCACGATGGTTCGCCGATTGAAAAGAGGGAGGGCAGAGCCCTCGCACACCAGTCGGTCGGAAAGAGGGAGGGCATAGAGAGAGAGAGAGAGAGAGAGAGAGAGGGAGGGAGGTCGCACGCTAATCGATCAGAAAGAGGGAGGGCAGAGAGAGAGAGAGAGAGAGGGAGGTTGCACGCCAGTTAGTTGGAAAGAGTGAGGGCAAAGAGAGAGAGAGAGAGAGAGAGGGGGGGGAGGTCGCACGCTGGTCGATCGGAAAGAGGGAGGGCATAAAGAGAGAGAGAGGGAGGTCGCATGCCGATCGGTCGAAAAGAGGGAGGGCAGAGAGAGAGAGAGGGAGGTCGCACGCCGATCGGTCGAAAAAAGGGAGGGTAGAGAGAGAGAGAGGGAGGTCGCACACCAGCTGGTTGCTTGCAGTCGTCTCGCTGGCATCCTCCTGGTTCGTCGGTTGCTGACGGTGGTTCGTCGGTCGAAAAGAGGGAAGGCAGAGAGAGAGAGAGAGAGAGAGAGAGAGAGAGAGGGAGGTCGCACACCAATCGGTTGAAAAGAGGGAGGGCTTAGAGAGAGAGAGAGAGGGAGGTAGCACACCGGTCGGTCGAAAAGAGGGACGACAGAGAGAGAGAGAGGGAGGTCACATGGCGGTCGGTTGCTCGCGGTCGTCTTGCAGGCATCCTCCTCGTTCATTGATTGCTCGCGGTGGTTCACCGGTCAGAAAAAGTGAGGGCAGAGAGAGAGAGAGAGGAGGGAGTTCGTCGGGGAGAGAGAGCGAGGGTAGAGAGAGAGAGAGAGGCATGAAGAAAGAAAACTGACGAACTAGGACTAAATTTTTTTCAAATTGGTGCCTCTTTTTCTCTCCAGATTGTGGGTCCCACGAGGACACGTGTCGCCTTCCTACCGCATTCTTGTTTGTCACGCTGGAGCACGAGACATACCTAATATTTTCTCGAGAAAATAAATGAACTCTAGTTCCAGCGTGGCCCCTAGGCAACACATGTCGCCCGGTGAGTGGACTATGATGATGCCACGCTAGAGTTAGAGTTGCATGTAATATTTTCTGGTCTTGTTTGTGTAAAATATGGGTTTTAACTAAGTTTAAAAAAGAAAAAAGGTTGAATGGTCAAGAGAATAAGAAAAAAAGAGAAAGAAGGAGGAGGGGGAGAGACTGAGAGCCTTTGGGAGAGAGGAAGAAAATAAAAGAAAATAAAGAAAGAAAAAGAAAAAGGAGACAAAAAAGAAAGAAAGAAGGGAAAAGGAGGAAAAGAGAGAGATGCCCGACCAGAGAGCCTGTGGGAGGGAAAGAAAAGATAGAAGAGAAAGGAGAAGGAGAAAGAAAGAAGAAGGAGAAGGAAAAGAAGAAAAATGGTTTCGTGTGTTCTCGTCGCGGAAGCCTCACCAAGTTGATTCGATTGCGTATTGCAATGCTCGGTAAGTGCTCTCACATCTTGTTCGTTCAATTGGAGTATATTCAGATTTAGGACTCGAAATTCTGAATTAGTGGAGATTCGTGTGGTGGAACCCGATTTTTGAATCGTTGAGCTATGTATATATAAAAATTATAATTTGGAGTGTTGTGGAGTTATAGCATTTTACAAAGCTTGATTTGAGTTTATAGTTTGCCCAGAACAAAATTTTGAAGTTTTTCGTGTGTACTTACAGTACGCATCCAAGACTTTGAGGCTGTATTTCATCCATTTACAGCTTGATTTTTTGGATGGTCAAGTTAGGATTCTCGTAGTACTTTGAAAGAGCTTTCTATGAATTGTAAGTATGTTTGAAACGAGATTTGGTGAAGAAAGTTATGACATGACTAAATTTTGTGCTCAAGTTTCGCGTTGCTAATGACTTGAATAATCACTTCGGATACACTATTTATTAGCTCGTATGAGTTGTTTTGTTGGTATTTAGATGTAATACAACCATTTCGTAATTGAGGTAGTGTGTTACTTAATTTTAATGATGTTTTTTGCTTATTTGATAGAATTGCAAGTTCAACGGTTCAAATAATCTTTGCCATTTGAACGTAGGCATTCCTAAGTGAGTGATGCTATTGCTATCTCTTCTAATAATTTGTAAGCTCATGTCTTCAAAATGATAAAAATTGATATATTATGAGCTATGAATAAGTATATTTGTTGCATAAAATTTGGATTGAACATTTACTGCATTTTAGTATTTGTGAAGGGTGTGAAAATTGTTTGGTGGAAGTATATATTTTGTTTGATAAATGAAGTTGAGAAATATTATATATTTTAGATTTAGAAAACCTTTTTACGAAAAGCTCTTCGAGCACCGGTTTATGAGATAAGGCCTGAAATGATTGAGAATGTTTTATGAAAATTATTTCTGAGAGATGAGTTGAGTTGCGAAAGCTATTGATGATTGATTTGTAAAATCTATTTTGATAACTGAGATTGTTTATGGATCAAATTTCTAGTAGTAAAGGATGTTATGGATTGGTATTGATACTCAATATTGCTATGAGCCCAATGAGGGGCTTGTGGGTATGTGCATATTAGTATAATATATCCTTGTAGACTGAGTCACTAGCTAATAATAAGTGGAGACCTTGTCAAGGGGGAATCTTGGTCGCCTTGTCATCAAATGGTGTATTGTGATCACCACCGGCCGTGGTGGCTCCGTTTGATAAGAGCTCCGTTGATCCTTCTCCAAAGGTGAGGGGTTCGAAATCCAGTGGAGACGCTTAGTGTAAGTGTGACGTCGAGGTAGTGGGTCCTCCGCTAGCATCACTTCGGATTTACCTCGCCGGCTGTTGGTTATACGGGGTTCCCGGGTTACAAAAAAAAAAAAAAAAAAAGAAGAAGAAGAAATGATGTATTGTGATCATAGTTTGAAATTCCATCCGTGAGTCATGCCAAAATCTTCTGCCCTTCGTTCACTTGCCTTTTCCGCACGCGCGCACTTACCGGCTCAACCAATTTTTTTTTTTTTTTCCTTTCCTTATAATGTCATTTGCCCTTACCGTATCATAAACCGAATATGATGCCGTGATTACATAAGAAGAGAAAATACGGTCAAGATTTTAATTCTTTTCTTCCATCAGCAAAAATATTGGTCTAGCACTTGAATTCTGCTTAAGCCCATCGTGTGAGTTGGCTCCTCGATGGCCAAACCTTAATTCGCTCATTAAACACGTATATATTTATCCCACATTTGCTGCATCTTTCCCAGAATTCAATTCAGATCACCGATTTTGGTCACATGGACTTGATGGGCTTGACTGAATTTCATGCTTCCGCAGGTTTAGCTAGATAAATCAATTAAACTCAAAACTTCGAGCCACTGTCGATTCATTCTAATGTAATGAATGAACTCATCCATATGCTATGAAAAATGCTCATAAAAACTATACACGATGAAATTTAACTCTAATAGTTTTGTCCAGGGGTCAAAAAATCAATTCCTAATTTTTATGCAATAAGCAATTAACTAGGTCACTAAAATTTAGGTGTCAATAATTGGTAGATTGAATGTTCCTGACTTGAACAAGGCATGTTTCAACATCATAACCATTGGCTTAATTACATTAGACATGTGACTGATGATGTGATTAGCCAAATTAATGTTTTGCTCTTCAAAAAACCTTCTCACGGTGACCACCATATGAGGGTTTAGTGCAACTTCTTTCGACTTCTCTTTAGTGAGACGTTGGAGAAGATAGGGCTTCCTTCTGCCGTACAGTTAACGGTTGAGGATTCAGAGTATGTGCCAGCTTCATTCCCAATTCATAGGTTGTTATTACTAGGAGCACTGTCACTGTTTGGCTCTTGTTGGTTTCTAGTTCTTGCCCGGGCAACTTTCTCTTATCAACAAACTAGTTGTACAGGTGCATCAAAAAAATATTACACCCAAAAGTGTCGACAAAGCACCTTTCAAAATGTGGATTGATATAGAAATCAACAAGGATGTAAAAGTTGCCTATTGATTCTTAGATAGGAAACAACGATTGACAAGAAAATTAAAGGTACGGAGACCAAAGGCAAACGTGGCATGTAAAAGGACATAAAAATGTAAAGATAACAGGAAGATAAGATTCAACAATTGGTGTTTAGAAATTGATTGGCAGTCTCTTACTTGATTTACAATCCCAAATTTTATAGCTACTAGTGACAGTTAATAACAGTTACAAAGAAAGTAAATGACATTATACATGACCCCTAGAATTCAGCAACATGTATTTATAAACGATTATAAAAAAAACCCACTCCTTGACTATTATGGTCTCATCACTCGCCCTATGTCAACAATTTCTGCCGTGATGCACGATTATCTTCTCATTCATAGCTACCAAGGTTTCGAGAAGAGCAGCTTTAATGTAAACGCACGCAGCAAAGACCATAAATTGACGGAAGAAAAGAACACGAGAATCTGTTCACGACAGCTTAGTATAGGACAGAAAATGAAAGGAGGACGAAGAAACCAGCCCGACCGAGACGCAACAAAAGACGCAGACGAGGAGGGGGTAGTTGGTAGATAATGTAGAAAGAGACAGATTGAAGGGCTGAAGAGATTTTGCGTCACGAGAATTATCCCGTCCGAACTGATGGTTTTTCAACTTCTGACCTCGGATGCAAATTAGAACGTAGCGAGCTTGCGAATATTTCTCCGCGCATCTCCAGATTCCACGCGTGCATTCCGAGACAAAACCTCTCGTTCTTTCAGATGGGGACGACCCCGTTAACGTTGGAAAATCCGATCACGGCCCAACGCACGTGCTCGCGCGTTCCCCCCTCTGCCGTCTCGAGAGTGACGTCTTGTCACGTTCGAATCCGCCCCCTCGCGAGCTGAAGATGCCGACAACTATACGCTGAGAGTCTTGTCATCAAGAGTCAAATCCGGCGCTTAAGGTGAGCATTTATTCCCTCATTTACGGACAACAGTTTGATCCGACAACTGCCGGCACTTGTCGGGCCACGAAACGGAATCTTCCTGGGCTCGTCTAAATGCTTTTCACTTCGAGACTTAAAATTTCTACATTGGGTTCGGTCTTGTGTCCATTATGGTCATCACCTTATGTTGTCATTTTATAAGGGAGGCTCGCCATTCACTAGTTGCTTGTATTCATCAAACGTCACACCTTGACTCTAACAAGATTAAGGAAATAACGCGGTCATCTCTTCGTCCAAAAGACGTAGCTTCAAATACAAATCAACAGCAACATGTTATTGATATATAATAATAATAATAATAATAATAATAATAATAAGTCAACAAATTGATTACAATATCAGGATTTTCATAATTCGCAAAAATAATATGTACCAAAAAGATCCTACTACCAAAAATTCTATACTGACAATGCTCTTGTTTTACTTGTGACAAGCAGGAGAACCTAAAAACATCTAAGATGAACAATGGGAGTGACCACATTTTAATAAATAATACAAATCTCTTTTAAATAGATAGAACATCTATTATGCATATATATAAACAATACCATAACTCAATATCCCAAATCTTAATACACACACAATATAAATAAAATAAAATAAAATAACGAGTTATATCATTTTAGTAGAGGTTTATACTTATTTGATCGATCAACAATATAAAAAAAGGCATCAATGACCAATTTCATTAATCAATCTCTATCAAATCACATGTTAATGGTTCATTTCATTGATCAATCTAATAATCAATATCTAATTATCATCATCCTTAATTTCCCGTAACAACAGCGATCAAGATTCTTGTTAGCTAGGTCTTCACTAATATTGATGGTGGCTTGGCTCACAAGGACATTATGAAAATAGTATGCATACCAACAATCCCCTCAATGAATCCAAAGTATAGCGAGAATGAGAATCAAACGAAAACTCATCTCAATAACTCACAAATCAAATTCATGATCTATTTCATAAATTGATTTTACAAACCAAATCATATCACCTCTAACAATTCAATTTATCAAATAGAATGCATTTATTAAGTATTTCACAAATCAATATTTATAACCTTTGGGAATTCCTTTCATAAAGCATTTAACCATGACATTCACAAATGATCATTACAAATTATTTCAAATAATGCTTTCCAATGCCTTTTCAACTAACTAAGAAGGTAATAAAAGCTCAATTTGTCTTTACAAAAAAATAAATAAATAAATAAACAAAAGCTCAATCTAACTTATAAAATAAATATGCTCTTTCGTAACTCATGCTATATCAAACTTATCACTTTCCAAATATGAGATTGCAAATTCAAGGAAGAGATTAGTACCACTTACCTGATAAAGTTTATACCAAACCATGAAAGTTATCTTGACCCAATGAACTCGAAATCCTATCAATTAAATAATAACATATATCAACACTCGACTAAACAATGCTATTTCAATGTCAAAATGTTCGTCATAGGTTGACAAAGAATCTTAGGAAAAGCTACTCACACAATAAATAGTCACTCACACGACGAATGACCACTCACATTACGAACTGTGTCACGTAGTATCTTTGTCATTGAACTTTGGTTTAAAAAAAAAAAAAACGTTTTTGAAGTACTTAAAAGACTGTTAATTTGCCGGCCCAAAATCTAGTCAACAACAGATGAAACTCAGCACAAAATGCTGCTAGTTGAGTTACTGTATAGCATGACTGATTTCGAAAAAATCAGTATCCCTCAAACAGGAGGTACAGATTGCAATCTGTAAAATCCTCATTATCACCATTGAACAACTCAAATCTCGACCGGAGTGTCACTGACGCAGCCAACACTGCTAGGGCAATAGTTTTGATTCCTAGAACAAAAACTAACTGGCGAGAGGAAAAACAAGGAACACTCCCCAATCACAAAAAACAAGGAACACTCAACAATCACATGCAAAAGACGTATTACGGCATCAATCAACGTTTTCCGACAAACCACCACCATTTCTCTCCCTTCTTTCTCTCGATTACTCTTTACCCACTGCCTATGGCTCATTCAAAAAGAGCATAGTTTCTTCTTACCGACACACCTAAGGATACAATGCAGAACTATCAATCTCCTAATGTTTCTCCCCATCTACTTCGCCCCGCATTATTGTACAATTGAACAATCTAGTCACAAATCCCCCCTCCTGATTGCTAAAACACCCCAGAAGGGGAACCAGAGAATGCTTCACGAGGAACCCCATTTTGCTTCAGTGGGTCTCCGCAGCATTCGAGTGCGACCAGTATTCCTTAACTAGCTGCCCGAACAGCGAGTCCTCTCTTTTCACCAGCTTCATTGGCTCGTCGTACTCCACTAGCTTACCTGCGATACAAGAAACGACATCAATGAAGACGTGGAGATTTGAAATTTTGATCCGTAATATTGTGGCAGGGTACTTGTTTTCAAGTGATCAATCTAAGTGAAGACTGAGCTTCGGGAGTGGAACTCACCGTCACTAATGGCAAGGACCTTTGTGCAGTCCATTACCGTCGGTATTCTGTGAGCCACAGTGATCACAGTGCAATCAGCAAATTCAGCACGAATGGTTCTCTGTAAAATCAAGTCGGTCGCATTGTCTATCGATGCAGTTGCTTCATCGAGCACCAGTATCCGGCTTCTCCTCAGAAGTGCGCGGCCCAAGCAGAACAATTGCCGTTGCCCCATGCTCCAATTCGACCCGTCTTCCACAACTGAAAAATGAAGTGTGGCCGCCGTAAGTTTTCACTTAAAACACTATCAAGAAGCAAGTTCATGGCTTCAACATAGATCCTTACCCATGGAGTCGAGTCCCTCTTGTTTCTCCTGAACCGCCTCTTGGAGCTGGCACTTCCCAAGAACCTGTTTATGTGCATTACCTCGAGTTGCAAACATCAAGAGTTTCTAACACATATATTCCAGGACGAAGAGAAAAAGGGTTTACCTCCCAAATTTCTTGGTCAGTGTGTTGAGACAAGGGGTCCAAGTTATATCTCACTGTCCCATTGAAAAGAGTGGGCTCTTGAGGTATAATCCCGAACCGTGACCTGAGATCGTGAAGCCCAATCTTAGTGATATCGACACCATCTACAAGAACTTTCCCTCCTGCAGGCTCCACTAGACGGAATAGAGCCCCAATCAAGGTCGTCTTCCCACTGCCAGTTCGACCGACGATGCCTATCTTGTGTCCTCCTTCGAAAGTGCAACTGATCCCTCGAAGAACAAGGGGCGTATCGGGCCTATACCTTATCTGTTTTGCATCAAGATTCAGTGATCTGACCGTGCTAATTCCATGAACTAATCAGTAGGAGCAAACGTTTACCTGCAGATCAACAATCTCGACTTTCCCCACAGATGGCCAGTTGGTAGGAGGTCGGCTTTCTTCTATTAGGAGAGGGGCTTCACTTGGTATGTGCATGTACTGGTTAAGCCTCTCCACTGATATAATATGATTCGCTAGAGTGCATTGGTTTTGTATTGAGAAGACAAGGGATACATTCAGGGAGAGACCATAAGATAATGCCATTCCGATGAATCCTGTCACAAAATTAGGGGCAACCACAACAAGGCTTAAGTTAGCTGATCTATCTTCCGTCAAATTCCAATTGGCTAACCATAAAGTATAAATGCTCGTTCATAATCAATAAAGGTAAAAGACATATACTGACCAGGGCTAAATGTTCCTGGAGGAAGCAAAACCATACAGAGTGCCGTGGAGGACAGAACAGCAGCACTAAGTATTTCTAGACGCTGTATCAACCATTCATTGGCTGCGAAACTGTGGAAAAAGGGACTAGCATTCTCATCAATAAGATCCAGGTTCTTTCTAAAGAACCTTTCCTCCTCTTCAAAAGCTCTTATGGACACTGCCCCTGCCACTGACTCAGCAAGATGATTTGCAACATAAGACTTGGTCGTGCCATTGAGTCGCATCAACTCCTTCGCAGATGAAAAATAGTATCTCTGTAGACCAAGTTCAAGTTCGATTAGGTTCTAAACGGAAAATTAATGAACACAGCACACAAACATATCCACTGAAAAACATATGCAAGACAAAATGAGGATTTCATAAAGGAGTCATGCTTCCATGTGAAAGCAGAACATTGTTGTCAAATCAGTATCGGTTTATAACTTCACTAGCGAGACAAAGTTCCTAATCAAACTTCAGCTTGTGTTAGGCATTAGGAACTGAGTCCACATCTCTTCAGTGTGATAAATGTTTCAAACTTTTGATCTTGTAGAGTTCAATGGAGGAATCAAATGTTCGCAAAAAAGTGCAAGTACCGATCTGAATATTTTATGCAACCATTAAATATTACTGAAGATCCCCTGTTTTGTTGACGTCCAAGTGTCCTCACAATCAAATCTTTCTTGGATGACTTTGCCCACAATGGCTTGTAACTCATTATGCTGTTAATTTATATTTGGACTTACTTATATTTTGGACCAAATAATGCCACAGGAACAGCAAAGATGTAGCCAATCCATATTAGGTGAAAAACAAAACCAATTGCTCTTATCGTGTTTCTTTACTGCTAACCGGAAGTATTGCAGAACTGCAGCAACAAACTGTCACCAACTCTTTACCTGTAACTGAATTGCGAAATATATCATCGGTATTGACACAAAAAGGACTTGCCACGTAACAACCGCCAGTACTCCAAGATTAGCATATGTATTGGTTGTTGCTCCAACAGCAAAAACCAAACTGAATGGGACATCGATATCCACAATGCTGAGATCAGCAGAGACCTGCATGAGAAGGACGAGTTTTTTATACACATGGTATTGGCAAATGCCTTTCATTCTCCATAATAACTTTTTGAGACACTTACCCTACTAAGTATTCTCCCCAGGGGTGTTGAATCATAGAAAGACATTGGTGCGCGGAAGAGGGAGTTTAGCAGCTGAGAAAAGAGAGATTTTGACGACTGAAGGCCAAGAACAACTACAAAGAGCGACCTAGACAGCAAAAACAGCAGCGAGGAAAACCCGATCACCAAGTAAACTGTGATCAAAAGCAATGTGCTAACTTGAGGATTCTCCACATTTGCTGCCATCCAGGAGTTTTGAGATATTTGACAAGCTACAAATATAACTTGAGAAAGACAGGCCATAGCAAAGTATATATAGCCTTTATTCTGATTAAGATATTGTAGGTAAGGTTTAAACCCTGTATCTCCAATCTCCCTCTCCTCTTGTTTGATCAATTGACTGCCTTTTGGCGCTTTCTCTTGTTTCCCTAAGTATGTCTTCTTAATCTCTTGCAATGATGTTCCCTGTTTTGAGGAAGAAGTGACCTCTGCAAGTCTTTCGGATCCAGCAGTCTCTTTATGCGCATGGACAAGGTCTTGAAACTCTTGGCTCGTGGCAAGTAACTGATGGTAAGGAGCGGCTTGCAGGATTTCTCCATCCGCCATCAACTGTCATAAAATTGTTAGTGAGGTCTCTTCGTGGGGATATGTGACAAACTTACAAACGCATGTTTGAGTTTGCACAAGAAAGCATGCAAAAGTCGCTAACTACAAATGACAGAAAACAAAGAAAGATATCACCCGCAATAATTTAAGTGAAAGTCAATAGCTTCACATTGAGACAATGAAAATATACTCACCAGGACACAATCAAATGCGGGAAGGAAATCAACTTGATGAGTCACCAGTAGGACTGTCTTCCCAGAAAGTGCTTCCACAATGTATTCCTGCAAAAGACAGGTCAGACTTGATCAAACGGTTGAGACATTGCAAGTATTGCAGCAAATCAAAATATAAATAATTACATTAAATAGGCTGGTAGCAGTATGTGCATCTACAGCACTGAAAGGGTCATCTAACAGGTATATGTCAGCGTCCTGGTAGAGAGCACGAGCAAGTTGAATCCGCTGCTTCTGGCCACCACTGAGATTAACTCCTCTTTCGCCAATTTCAGTGAGGTCGCCATAGGGAAGCAACTCTAGATCTTTCACCAATGAACATTTCTCAAGCGTCTCTTGATAACGCTGACTATCCATTGCAGAACCGAATAAAATGTTTTCTTGGATGCTCCCGGTCTGGATCCATGCATTCTGAGAAACATAGGCGATCTTCCCATAAACTTGAATCTGAAAATTGGGTGGACAAGTGAATTAGCATCAAATGAATAACCTTGAAATCTGGGAATTGTTACCATTAAGGTCTGCGACTGAAACATTAACAGGGGACAAATTCTACTTGGGGCCATTTGAATAAGTTATTTTCTAGGCCCATCCAAACAAGTTCAGAGTACAGCAAAAACAAGGAGGAAATTCAGAACTTACAGTTCCTTCAGTATTTGGAACTTCTCCTAGAATTGCTGCCAAAAGCGTCGATTTTCCAGAACCAACTTCTCCACATATAGCGACTTTTTCACCAGGCCTGACTTCAAGGTTAATGTTCCTAAGAGTGGGATTAAGTGACTTCCCTTCCCATGAGAAACTTGCTGACTTTATGATAATTGTATGGTCTACCCTCTCAAAGTTTCTCTTCTGCCTGACATTTCTATTCTGCAGCTCTGGAGACTCAAGAAACTTCACAATCCGTGTCAATGCGACCTTCGCTTGGATTACCACACCAATCACATCAGGAATAGATCGGATTGGGTCCTGAACAAGGCGTAACGTAGCCACGAATGTAAAGACGTTATTAGCGCGCAGAGGAATGTTTAGGAAATAACATGCCCCAAATGTAGCAGCTGAAACCAGAACAGGCGAGGACCAGAAAAGAATACTATTATATGCCTTCCGTAGCTGCACAGCTGATAACCATTTGTATTCCACTGCCCTCAAGCTTTCAATGACACCCTTAAAATGAACTTCCCAAGCATATAATTTCAAAACTTTCATGTTCACTAGAGCCTCAGTGCACGCCTTCAGCCTCTCATCTTGTGCTGCCATAAGTCTAGTCTGGAACTTATGCTGCAACTTTGCAAGCGGTGTATTACAAAGCACTGTAATAATGATAACTACCAAAGATGCAATTGTTGCCAACCCCACAGCACGAAATAGAATCACAAGTGCGATGCAGAGCTGGAGGCTTGTTGTCCATGTCTGATGAAACCAAAAAGGAAATTCTCCAATTCTATAAGCATCAACACTCACGTAATTCATGATCTCACCTCCCGAATGCATAAGCCGAGCAGCATTGGACAATCTCAACTGTTTCCTATAAATGGCTGCTGATAGCAAGGACCTCACTTGCAGACCGATAAGTCTGCTCCTGAAGTACCACTGCCTTTGAGCTAAAGATTCCAAAGACTTTGAAAAAAAGAGAGAGATTGCCAACACATAACCTTCATACTTAAAGCTTTCTTTTCCCTCGGCAACCTCAATGAAGGCATTGAGAAGCAGGGGACCGGCAGAAATAGTGAGAATTTTCAGAAGTGCAAAGAACCCAGATATGATGATCTCTCTCCACTGGCAAATGATTATTGTCCTCAAAATAGATGGTGGTGATGAAGGGTCTGCTATCTTTTGTCTGTTCAATTGCTCCAAGAATGATGCATAACAATTTTCTGCTCTATCAGCCTCCCGCAACTTCGGTACATCTTCTTCCTTGAGAGTCTTTTCTCTCCCTCTTTTCATCAGAGAGTTCAACCACCAAAATGACATTCTGCTGAAGAATCCAGCTCTGGCAAATGGAGGAACTTCAGCAACTGTATCGGCTTTGCCACTACCATTGGCCTCTCTGGTCAGTGGAATATACAGATCGCCTCCATTTGTAACATTATCCTTATCAAGATCTTCATATCCCTTACAAGCACAAAATAACAAAAGAGATGCTCCAAGGAATGAAAGAATGTCCAAAGCCATCTTAAGAGAGACTTCTCTGCTTGTTATCGCAGTGAACATAGATAAAACGCAGAGCACACCTGCAAACAAGAAGGCAAGAATGGCCAATAGCCGCAAAGGCATCCTTGGGAGATCTCTCATCCGAAGACTACCAATCAAGCCAATGAACAACCACGTAAAACCTTGAAAAACGGCTGCTAACCACCGGGTGAGCGGTAAAGCAGTCTGCATTTGTCTCAGCTTCTCTTCCAAAATCCAAATGCCCAAACCTAAGTAGATTAGCCCGACAAAGCCATTCACTATGGCCGATGCTATTTGCAACTGCGAGAGCCTTAAATACCGAGATGGGGCACGGACTGACTTTGATGCAGACTTCTGAATCATACTAAACAACAGCAAGACCAACAGAACAATGGTGAAGCAAATGACGAGGATGTGGTTGATACAGGTAGAAGGATGACCGAAAGACAAAATGTTGGGTGTGCAAGTTCCTCCGTCTGCATCTGTGCAGTCGGATTCCCCGCAAAACACATCCCATAGATTGCCCATCATCTTCTACTTGCTCTCTTCCTGCCTTTGGACTCTGTGACGCGCCAAAAAGGACCACTCAATTAGAGAGGAACATTTCGATGTGAATCTTTGATGAAACTGAAATCTGACAAATTGCAAAAGGAAAATGGCCACAACAGCAAAACTAAAAAGAAGCTCCTGAATCTAAATGAGCCATAAAAAATACCAGCTTGCACTCTTCTTGAGGGAACAAGTACATATTATTTATATCTCGCAAGTTAAATATGCACGTGAAACTTTGTCATAAGTTCTTTTAAAATGTCCATCAATATCTGCTGAGATCCATCAAAAGTTTGGCAAACAAATAGTGTCCAGATTTTCTCAAACACTCCCATTGACGCATAAATAGAAAAAGAACCAAATGCACGATTTTACTGGGTATATACCTTGAATGGTCCAGAGGCGACAGCTTTCCTCTAGGCTTTATTTCACAGAAGGGTTTCTTTCTTCCCCTGAAAGAGCTCGTCCAGAGAAAAAAGAAAAGGTTTTGCTTATGCTGCTTCAGAAGTCGAAATGCTCGTGAGTTCCACCGAAACGTTTCGCTCGCTCGCTCTCGCTCTCTCTCTCTCTCTCTCTCTCTCTCTCTCTCTGAGTCTTCCCCTCTTTTTCAACAGACTCGATGCTCCGACAATGGTGAGGAGACTTCGAAACCAACTTGGATTCAACCGCCGCAAGGCCTAAAATACAGAGAAAAGAAGGATTGTCTCCGCGAGAAAACTACAAGTGCTAATAAAGAATCCCATGACGGCGACGTCGCCGACGCTTGAAGAGCAATATTGGCAGGAAACTCCAGAAACAGCATCCGAATTTATCCATCCATTTTTTATATCGTGAAGCCAGAAGCACAGGAAAAAAATCAACAGGGCGAGCGCCAACCAGGAAACCGCACGAGACCCGAAATCGCTGCGGACGAGAAGCGTTCCGTGGCAAGCGAAAGGAAGTCGGGTCAGCGCACCTTTGTTTCGTGGCCCGTCGCTTTCTCGCGCGGTTTATTAGAACTTTGGGAGGGTCACGGTGTTTTCTCTGCGCGCCGCGGCGGTGTTATAAAGAGAGAAGGAGGCCGTGAGAGCGTCGTGCGTCGCGTGATCGCGACTTGCGAGGCGAAGTAAGAAAGGCGAAGAGTCTCGCCCTTGATAGCGTCACTGCTCACGTCGCTCTGAAGTGAACGGGTTCTTCGCGTTCGTGTGGCTCTATTTCATTTCCCTCTCCGCCGAAATATAATAAGACGTGGCTCTTATGTCTTACGCTCGATTTCCAAATATAGTGAGAGGGTGATGTTTCCAGCTATTCTGGCATTATTGTAATCTATATCAATATGCATCTTATTTTACACCTTTTTAGTCGGTCTATATTCGATTTTCAATGCCGTATTGATCTTGAGTTCCACCACCTCCTGCCAAACTTCATGGAGTGCTTTCAAATGATGTAACCCGATATACATTGATACCCTTGTTTAGATTGTTTACATGAGACTGATTCCACCAATGATTACACTTTTAAATAAGTTGATACTTTTTTAACATAATATTTAACATGAACCTGACATTTACCAACCCCCAAAGATGATCAAATTCTTTTAACAGACATGATCTGACATAAAAATCTGTGTTAAGTAATTACACAATTGACGAGTGAATTGATAGCAAAAATACTTGTCAATGGTCAAAACAAATGATGGCCATAGCATAGTTCGACATACAATGATGCCTAATATTTAGGTAAAGTGTTGAATGTGGAAACCGAATGCAATGAGGACGTCGATTGATGGTTGATTCTAGTGGTAGCTAAGTAGTTGTAACTGATCGAAAATAAAGAGAACATGCTATCATAAGATACAATCGTGGAGCTTGAAATAATGGAGATATTGATCAATGGTTAAATATAATGACAACCATGGAGTGGCAACCATTTATAAATAAGATTTGACATGCGATCATGGAGCCTAAAATCGTGGAGATATGATTACAACTGCTAATTTAAATACTAACCACCTGTAAGAGGTCACATCTTATGATGGGCTGTACAAGGCCATGTCGCATCATTATAAAAGTATTCTAACACAAATTATGCGTCTTCGAATTTAATAATTTAACTTTCGGGTTCCTGCGTTTCCTTTCCTCTATAGTAATGAGTTTTAGTTCTTTTTTACGTGTTCTACTTCCTGTTCAAGCCACGGACCCGATTCAATTTAAAAAAAAAAAAAAAACATTGATCATCTTTTAGTGAACAGTATTTCGTTATGTTGATTAATTCTCGGCACACACTTAAGGCTGCGTTCGTTTCACGGAAAATGGACCATCTCCGGAAAATATTTTCCCGGAAGTCATTTTTCAGGAAAATGGCTATATTTTCCGGTGTTCGGCTAATACTTAAATTTTGAGTGGAAAACATTTTCCACCGTTCGTTAACTAATTTCTTTCTTTTTCTTTTTTTCTTATTTTTTTCCTTTTCTTTTCCTTCTCCTTCCTCCTTCCTCCTCCTTCTTCCTCCTCCTTCCTCCTTTCTCTGCCGCCGCCGCACGCCCGACTTCCTCCTTCCTCCGCCGCCGCACACCTAACGATGGCGAGCCGACCAAGATCCGGTCGCGATCCGATGAGTGGGCGGGGCTCGCGGCTCGCCAAACCTCTGGCGAGCTCGGGCGAGGCCAAGCCCCGCCCGGCTCGCCGGATCGGTGAGGCGAGCTCCGCCCCAGCCGGCGAGGCTCCGCCTCGCCCATCCGGGTGAGGCCCAAGCTCGCCGAGCTCGGGCGGCCGGGCTTCCACGAATCGAGCTAGGCGGAGCCTCGCCGGCCCGGGCGGAGCTCGGGCGGCTCGCGACCGCGGGCCGATCGCCGGTCACGGTCGCCGCCGGCCATTGTCGGGGGCCGGCCACCAGCCAAGCTAAGGAAGAAAAATGAAAAGAAAAGAAAAGAAAAAAAGGCAGAGGAAGTTGTGGAAAATGTTTTCCACTTTTCGGAAGTGGAAAACATTTTCCTCAGCTTTGCATGTAAATTTTACCGTTGATGGAAAATATTTTCCTTGAGTTGTTGATTTTCCGTGAAACGAACACTGGAAAATCCGGAAAACATTTTCCTAGAAGTTATTTTTCCAGTGAACACTTAAGATTTTTATTTGTTCGTCTCCTCTCTTTCCGTGATTGTTTGCGTTTTTTATCACCATGGAACAACTACTGCGCACAAAGCTTTCGAATTGAATCTAGCAAAGTGTAGGTGCAGTCTCGTAAATATCGATATGCTTCTCATGTCAATCATAGTTTTATCTAAGGTAAAATTCGAATTTATGCTTAAAGCAGAAGGAGAGAAACAAAAGGATAGATGCTATCTCTACTGGGCCACATACTACTTTTTTAACCCTTAGGCTACATTTATTAATTAGGATAGGATAAAATTTATAATATCAAATATTTAGTTCTTGCTCAAGATAATGTCAGATACAAAAGAGATATAACTCGAATAAAAATATTTCATGAGAAAAAGAAGTAGAATAAGGATGGATAGGATTTCTTATATTTATGGTATAAACTATTTTTCTCGAATAACAAACTTTTAAATTAATAAAATAAAAATAATAATTAAATATAAAGTTGCATTCAAATAAAAAATTTAAACTCAAAATAACAAAAATTTTTTATTTATACTTATCTTTATCTATATGCTTTAATTAGTTCCAATTCTAGAATATATATTATGTGTATTTAGTACCATATTTATTACATTTTTAAAGTATAGTAGCATAGTTTACTATTTAATAATTTTTTTATCAAGGAATGATGGAAGTAATAATATAAATAAGTAAAAAAAAAATGAAGTAGAGGAATCCAGATTTTAAATGAACAAATTCAAACATAAAAAGGATATTTCTAATTTTCGAAAAAATGAGGGACAATGAGATTTATTAAAAAAAAAAAAGCCTACCTTCTCCGTCTCATTATCCGTCATATCTTTAGTTCATTTTAAACTTCACAACTCCTCTGTAGCTCTTTGGTTCATGTCAAAACTTCACAAAATAGCAAGAAAGTTAAACTTCTTTTTCTCCGTATCCCTTTGGTTCATGTAAAAAGCCCAAAAAGGCAGCAAGAGCTCCATAGTTTTGTAGTTTATGTTGAAATTTCACAAAAGTGACAAGAGAGTCAAAACACTATACTTTTTGGAATTGCGAAGATGAATGATTATAATTTATCTCTCTTATTAGATTTAGTAATTGTTGATTGATCTACCTCATTGATGTTGCTATTTAGTGTCTACATTTCTTGTCATAGTTGAACCTATGGCTTTGGAACGCTACAATTTGCTTTTTAAGATTTAGATCATACAATAATAATGGATTCATTAAAAGATGTTATCTTGGTTTGTGTATTCTTGATTTCTTTTGGAGTGAAGATATCTCCATTTGTGCAGTTTCATTTACATTAATATGCCATTCATACCAAATAATGGACATGATGGCATATGAAAATATTCGATTTTATTACAACAATTCATTAAATAGTGGATAAGTTAACAAAATCTCAAGATTTCATATCTTATCTTATCCAATTTATAAATGATCAAATACAACCTTAGATAACTTGATAGGTCACAAAATTCACAAATCTATTGATGAACCATAAAAACTTTTGGTGGGATGGATGCAATGCAATCAGAACAATGGATATTGATTTATATTCATTGATGAATTATATTATAACTTTCGCTTGCGTAAATCACATTTGGTAGTTCGAATTTGAATTCGAATAGGAGTTGATGGATAAATCTGCATATATCCAAATAAAATGCCAGATAAGAAATCCACGACAAGGATAAGATAAACCTAGATTGGATATAGAAAATTGAAAAAAAAATAACTTTAAACCATGTTTTCTTATAATGTTAAATGATAGGGTTACCATCACGATTGCCAATCGTCATAACCTCTGACCATTGCTAATCATCATCGCCAATTAGCCAATCATGTTTCAACGATTGAGGATGAAAAGGAGTCTAAAGATTATCATCATCGCCTCCGCCCACAACTATTAGGTTAGAAGTTCCCGAATAATGGCTTCGTTTATATGCGTCTGGTATTCGAATAGAGCACAAAACACAGAGTTAGAAGATAACGACTCGCACTTCATAATTTTGAAGATAAATTTTCTTGCTTCCGGAGTTCTCTGTATCGATAAACAATGGCCAGTCTCGCACTCCAATTTCAATACCACAATATCTCAAAGAAATCCCATATTGTTTTTCATTTCAGCCTGCAACGCTCAAAACATTCAATATCAAGTGTAAATGGCGGTCATTTCTAGGAATCGCTTGTCGCTGGCTACAAGGAAGGATTTTCAAAAAATTTCAATCCTATTTTAGGTTAGTAAAATATATTATGTGATTTTCTACAATTCAGAGAATTTCTAATCCCCTTGTCTCATTCTATCTCAATTTGAACTTAGATGACCCAACGCAACCTAAATTCAACTGCCTTACAGCACTTACTTTATTTAGTAGATTGAAAAGGACACGAAGCAACATTTTAAATTAAAAAGCCCCACACAAAGACTCCAACGATGTTTTCTTGGTTGTCATGGGCCCTTGCAATTTAACATACAAAACACGCGGTCCCCTTGACATATCTTTCATTAGAAAGCTAATTGAATTTGGATTCTAGTAAGATAACTCTTGATTGACTAAGCATATGGTCGATCAATGAAAACTAAGCTTTATTCGAATATCCTAAAAAGCCACGAGCAAAATTTAAATATGATTGGTAATTTTAAGTGCTGATGGTAATTTTTTTTTAATTCGGCCAGTAATTTAAAATTTCATTTGACGATCTTTCGCATTTTTCATAATTGTCTTGATGTTGTTGTTGTTGTTGTTCTTCTTATTATTATTATTATTACTGAACACGTTTGAATGAAGGCTCTCTGTAAAAGTTCTGTGAAAAGTCTTTGTAAATAAGATTACTCTTGGATACTTATTTCCAAACAAAGGGAAAAAGAATGTAGAGCATACGACTTATGTAGCACTAACACGAATATGCAACATGCAACATGACACGATATAACACGGCGACATCTCATTTCTCAAAAAATAAAGAATTCTAATACATTCCAACACCTTATATATTAAATATATTTATATATATAAATGTACAAATAAATAAATAATAATAAAAATGTCATAGAATTAATTTACACTAATAACATTAATCCAACATTTGTTAATATCATTTATTGTTTTAATTTGATAAATTCAGCTACTTTCCATTGCAATAATCCATAAAATTTGGAAGAAACAAAAAGTAATTCATATTCCACTATTAAATTTAGGGATATGTGCATTATAAGTCCTAGAATTTATCATTAAAGTATAATTGAATATTAAAACTTATCAAATTGGTACAATCGAGTCTTTCCATTAACATTGTCAATTTGTTTAATGAAAAATTTTGAAGTAGTACTTTTAAATTAATTTATTTAACCTATGTGGCATTTTTATTACTTTTTCTTTATATCTTATTTAAAGAATAGTAAAAAAAAATTAAAAAAAAAAAGGTAAAATAATTCTAAAAAAAATGGCAGGGTTAGTTGCTTGGCTAGACAGGTTGCTGCCATTGCCACTATCGAAATTGCCGGCCCTAGGCAGCAGTGGGGGGCTGCCCTTACTGGTCCGGGCGAGGCTCGCCCAGATCTAGGTGATGCCTCGGCTAGGGTCGGCGAGGCTCACGCAGATATGGGTGACGTTGGCCCTCACTTGTGGCTGATAAGCCTCCCTAGCCCTAGGCGAGGCCTCGTTGGCCCCAAGCAAGGGCTAGTGACACTCGTAAGGCCCAAGTGAGGACACGGTGTCACCCAGATTTGAGTGAGCCTCACCTCGGCCTCAATTGAGGCATCACCAAAATTTGAGCAAGGCAGGAAAACCTCGTAGGCTCTCGCTTGGCGGGTGAGGGCCTCACTCAAGCCAACGAGGGTCGCATCCCTCTACCAGCTTGTCGGTCCCCCTCCCATGGCAATAGTAGCAATGGCCCTGGCCTACTCCCTTTTTTTTTTTTCGCTTTTTTCATATATATATCTTTTGACCCCTCAAGTATTGAAATATTTTAAAATTAATCCATGCTTGTTGGAATTTCAAACTCATGTGTCAAGAAGAGTCATTGACCACGTGTCGAATTTTTCGATACTCGTTGACCACATGTCAAAACGTGTTGAAGAGTGTTAGAGTGGCAAACATGATATGAAAGTTTTCAAAGAGTGTCAATACTTCTTAGCATGCGACATGAATGAAAAATTCTAATTATTATCTATTATGCGCAAAAATAATTCATTTTATTTAAAGACGAATGACTCCTAACAGTCTAAACATCTAGGAAAAATTATTGACTTAAACACTGGCAACTAGCTATTTACTAACAATGAGCACGGTGGCCTGAAGGACCACGGGCTTGAGTCGGTATGTCCCTACCTATTAAATCGAAAGGCTGACAAGCGTTGTTAATTTTAGTATCAGTGAGGTCAGGCTTTTCTACTTACTATTATTACATGCAAGACACCTACTTAGACGTAGGTCCACATTGATCGTGTTAGATCAAAGCCATTCGTTTCACCTAATTCTATGGTATATACATCTCGTGAAATAATTTAATCAACACTAGAAACTAACCTAGAACACGGTAGCTTAAGGACAACGTGCTCAAGTCGTCCTTACTTAGTAGATAGAAAGACCAACAGGGGCAAAATAAAGCTTCAAGTGACATAACTTTACCCAAAGGGACATTTAAGTGCCATAACTTACGAAATGTACACTTAAGTGCCACATTCGAATAAAAACGGATCACTTGAGTGCCACTCCGGCCAAAGTCTAGCCACAACGCCAACGTGGCATTTTTTCGGCGAACCGAGCCCAAAATGATGCCGTTTTGCACGCTGACGTGACCAAATAATGCAAAAATTGCATCATTTTGAGCTGATGTGGTAAAAAATAAAAAATAATTAAATTTAGTTAAAATATTAAAATAATAATTTTAAAATTAAATTTAGTTAAAATATTTAAAAATAATAATTTAGTTGAAATATTAAAAATTAATAATTTAAAATGTTAAAAAAATTTTAAAAAAAAAAGGAAAGGGGAGAGGCGGCTGAGGGATCAACCCTAGCCAACCGCCCCACCATCACCGGGAAGGGCCGGTGACGGCGGGGGGAGGGTCGGTCGGGGTCGCCGGGCCCGGCCAAGCCGACCCCCCCCCCCATCGCCGGCCCTTCTCGACGGCAACTAAGAACGATCCCTCGGCCCGCCTCCCCCTTTCTCTTTTTTTTTTTAAATATTTTTAAATTATTAATTTTTTAATATTTCAACTAAAGTATTATTTTAAATATTTTAACTAAATTTAATTTTAAAATTATTATTTTTAAATATTTTAACTAACTTTAATTTTTAATTTAATTTAATTATTTTTTTACCACGTTAGCCCAAAAAGACGTTGTTTTTGCATTATTTGGCCACGTCGGCGTGCAAAATGGCATTATTTGGAGCTCGGTTTGCTGAAAAAATGTCACTTCGATGTTTTGGCCGGACTTTGGAATTGGCACTCAAGTAATCTATTTTACTCCGATTTTGACACTTAAGTATACCTTTCGTGAGTTATGGCACTTAAGTGTCCTTTTGTGCAAAGTTAAGGCACTTTAAGAGTCCGCACGTCAACCAACAGGCGGTACCTTTAGTATAACTTAGGTCAAGCTTTTCTACTCGAGTAAGTCTAGCTGTTATTATAGGCCAACGTCTACCAAGACCTTAAGCCCACATAGATCGTACCGGATCAAAGTCATTTGTTTTCACCTAATTCTATGGCACACATAGCTCATGAAATAATTTGCTTAACATTGGAGCATGGTAACTAAAGGATCACGTGCTTGAGTTGAGATGTCCATAACCACTACATCAAAAGCCCCACACGTGGCGATAATTTTAGTATTGAAGTTAGGCCAAGTTATTCTACTCGAATAATTTTAGCTATTATTATGGGCAAAAGCTGAGCCTACATGGATTGCATCGGTTAGGAGCCATTTATTCCCACCTCATATCATGGTAGACAGTTCATGCACCATGCCTAGAGCAATTATTTTCAATAAGAGCTAATGTCACAAAATCTCTGAATCTATCCATTTATGATAAATTTGCCTCATATTAATTTTTTATCATAAAAAATTTAAATCGATATATTATTGATAAATTTACCTTTCGTTAATTTACGTTAAATTTTATCTCAAACTGCTGAGTTGGATAATAGGTGACAATGAATTTGAGGTTTTATCATTCATTTTGTAAGATTTAATAGGGTTACTGCCAATTGTTTTAAAAACTTTTAAAATCTAAAATTATTAGATAAATATATTCTAATAATCTCCATCATGTGTACACAGGTTTTTAGCCTAAGCTTAAAATAAAGGTTAAGAAAATTTGAACTTAGAATCTCTTGCTCTAATATCATATAGGATTTAACGAAATAATTGCCGACTACTCTAAAATTCTAAACTGTTAGAAGAAAGAATAATTTTTTAGTTTCTTATGGTATTAATTTAATTTGATGAGAATTAATGGATATTATAGATATATCAATTTAAAGTTTTAGATAAATTTATTATAGATATATTCATTTAAAATTTTTTCTAATATTAATTTTTTCAATAACGACAAAGATGTCCTCAAGATGTGGTTGGGAAGGGTGCTTTGACTATCGATATATGATTGTCCCGTAAACGAGTGCAGTGAAGGACAGATATCAATGCTACCGCGTCCGTCTTCTCAATAAGGGGAGAGAATCTAAGACCAAAAAAAATAAAAATTTAGGGGAGAGAGTCGCTGAGTTCCAATCAATAGAAACAAACAAACAAACTCTCATTTACGACGCTGGCCGTCTTGTCTGCATCAAGCGCCGGGCCCTCTCCACTCTTTTTTTATTCCTACAAGAGGAGACTAATCCTGATTTCGTGACATCACGCCTTACGTCAATTCCGACAGGTTGTTGCATCAAATCTCACGTGGTATTTGTTGAGACTATCACCCTTTTCTTCACAATCGTTCTTCTAATTAAGGAAAATTTTTGAAAAAGATAACACCACGAGTGCAGTTTTATTTCAATATTAAAAATTTCCGATAGATCAATTAAGCACCACTTTTATAAAAAAAATTACCAAAAAATCTAACATGGTAATTATTCTAATTTAAATAGTCTAACGTGACTTGCCAATAGAGTAAACTCAATATTATTTGACATAAACGACGTCATCTAAATCATGTTTGCCCTAATCAAGGATTTTGAATCCTCTAGAGTAGGTTTGTTGTCAATTCATTCATTCAAGATAAGGTTTCTTGTATACAAGCCTCACAATACCCTTTCAATCCTAAATGGTGCTCGAATTCTTCAGTCATTAGTGCTATTGTACTAGGGTATTTGGTTGGCCATCTTTCTCTCTAGGTAATAATTTTGGTGTTATTGAATTTCCTATATTTATAATGATTAATGAGTTTGGTCTAGTACGGGCGATAGCATTTAATGGTGCTATATTGATTGCTGGCCTAGGTACAATGCCAACCTGTCGATTCAGTGACGGTGCCGTTAGGCATGTTGACTCTGCAGTGAGCCTTTCACTCACACTCACTTACCCCAAGCATAGAGAATTACTATACATGTCTACCCAACGGTAGTTAGAATCGAAATCCTGATATAGTGTCTAGCTTCATCATCGTAAGACCTCCAAATTCCCTGTCTATTTTTATCTTCTCGATGGAAAGAGAATACGGGGTGACATTGCAGGGGATTCCGTGCCCGTTTCTTCCCTTTAAGCCTTTTAAAGACTTACTCTAGTTTGATTCTCTTGACCAGGGCTACTCCATTTGTTGGACTTTGGCTCGAGAACTTAAGTCTTTGCCTACTTATTATGGGGAGTGATGACTAGTGCAGCCTACATTACGATAAAAAGAAGAGCTGAGAACATACCTTGGCGCTTGAGAAAATCCTTCGATTGGTAAATTGAATGCTTCCAACTTGGACAAGGCATCATTTACAGCTTCATGACCATCGACTTAATCACTCAGACATCTGATCGACAATATGATTAGCCAAATTCATTTCGCCGCTCCTCAAATAACTTTCTCATGGTGACCATCAGGCGGTACCTTTAGTATATTTTAGGTCAAGCTTTTCTACTCGAGTAAGCCTAGCTATTATTATAGGCCAACGTCTGCCAAGACCTTAAGCCCACATAGATCGTACCGGATCAAAGTCATTTGTTTTCACCTAATTCTATGGCACACATAGCTCATGAAATAATTTACTTAACATTGGAGCATGGTAACTAAAGGATCACGTGCTCGGGTTGAGATGTCCATGACCACTACATCAAAAGCCCCACACGTGGCGATAATTTTAGTATTGAAGTTAGGCCAAGCTTTTCTAGTCGAATAATTTTAGCTATTATTATGTGCAAAAGCTGAGCCTACATGGATCGCATCGGTTAGGAGCCCTTCGTTCCCACCTCATATCATGGTAGACAATTCACGCACCATGCCTAGAGCAATTATTTTCAATAAGAGCTAATGTCACAAAATCTCTGAATATATCAATTTATGATAATTTACCTCATATTAATTTTTTATCATAAAAAACTTCAAACCAATATACTTGTGATAAATTTACCTTTCATTAATTTACATTAAATTTTATCATCAAATTGCTGAATTGGATAATAGGTGACAATTAAATTTGAGGTTTTATCATCCAATTTGTGAGATTTAATAAGGTCACTACCAATTGTTCTAAAAGTATAAAGCAATGGTTTAGAAAATTTGAACTCAAAATTTCTTACTCTAATATCATATAAGATTTAACGGAATAATTGCTGACTACTCTAAAAATGTAAATTGTTAGATAAAAGCATGATTTAATATTTAGGTTTATAGTTTCTTATGGTTTAATTTAATTTGATGAGAATTAATGGATATTATAAATTTAAAGTTTTAGATAAATTTATGATAGATATATTAATTTAAAATTTTTTGTAATATTAATTTTTTCAATAACGACAAAGATGTCGTGAAGATTTGGTTGAGAAGGGTGCTTTGACTATCAATATATGATTGTACCGTGAACGAGTGCAATGCAGGACTAATATCAATGCAACTGCGTCCGTCCTCTCAATTAGGGGAGAGAGTCTAAGACCAAAAAAAAAAAAAAAAATTAGGGGAGACAGTCGCTGAGTTCCAATCAATGGAAACAAACAAAATCTCATTTACGACACTGGCCGTCTTGTCTGCATCATACGCCGGGCGCTCCTCCACTCTTTTTTTCTTCCTACAAGAGGAGACTAATCCTGATTTCGTGACATCACGCCTTACGTCAATTCCGACAGGTTGTTGGATCAAATCTCACGTGGTATTTGTTGAGGCTATCACCCTTTTTCTTCACAATAGTTCTTCTAATTAAGGATTTTTTTTAAAAAAGATAACACTACGAGTGCAGGTTTATGTCAATATTAAAAATTTCCGATAGATCAATTAAGCACCACTTTTATAAAAAATTAGCAAAAAATCTAACATGGTAATTTTTTTTTTAATTTAAATGGTCTAATGTGACTCATCAACAAAGTAAAGGCAATATTATTTGACCTAAATGACATCATCTGAATAATGTTTGCCCTAATCAAGGATTTTGAATCCTCTAGAGTAGGTCTGTTGTCAATTCATTCATTCAAGATAAGGTTTCTTGTATACAAGCCTTATAATACCCTTTCAGTCCTAAATGGTGCTTGAATTCTTCGGTCATTAGTGCTAGTCTACTAGGGTAATAATGTTGGTGTTATTGGATTTCCTATTTCTATAATGATCGATGAGTTTGGTCTAGTAGGGGCAGTAGCATTTAATGGTGCTATATTGATTGCTAGCCTAGTATTTAGCTTCAGGCATTGGCTTAGGATGTCTACCAACCTAACTTGACGGCACTGTCACTGGACCAAGGGTACAACACCAACCTATTGGTTTAGTGACAATACCTTAGGCATGCTGACTCTATAGTGAGCGTTTCACCCACAATCACTTACCCCGGCATAGAAGGTTATTATATATGTCTACCCGACGGTAGTCAGAACCAAAGTCCTAACGTGGTGTCTACCTTCATCACCGTGTGATCTCCAAATTTCCTATCTATTTTTATCTTCCTAACAAATAGGGAATACGAGGGTGACATTGCAGGGGATTTCCCATCCCATTTCTTCCTTTGAGCTTTTTAAGGACTTACTCAGGTTTGATTCTCTTGACCAGGGTTACTCCATTTGTTGGACTTTGGCTTGAGAACCTAAGTCTTTGCCTACTTATTATGGGGAGTGTTGACTAGTACAACCTACATTACGATAAAAAGAAGAGCTGAGAACGTACCTTGGCGCCCATAAACTTCCTTCGATTGGTAAATTGAATGCTTTCAACTTGGACAAGGCGTCATTTACACAATCATGACCATCGACTTAATCACTCGGACATTTGATCGACAATATGATTAGCCGAATCATTTTGCCGCTCCTCAAACAACTTTCTCATGGGGATCATCATATGAGGATTCGGTGCAACTTTTCTCAACTGCTCTTCAGTGAGATGTCGGAGAAGATCCACCCCTTCGCATCAGCCTTCTTTTGTCGTATGGTTAATGGTTGAGGATTCAGAGTGTGTTGCAACTTCATTCCCAATTCGTGGTGCTGGATTGTTATTACGTCAACAAAGCACATTTCAAAATGTAGATTAATGTAAAAGGTCCTTTGTTGATTTTTGGACAAGAAGCGCCAATTGACGAGAAAATTAAAGGTATAAATATCAAAGGCAATCATGGCCAATCAAGTAAAATGATATTGAAATATAAAGATAATGGGAAGATAAAAAATTGAACAATTGATGTTCGGTGATTGATTGACGACTCCTTATTCAATTTATAATCCTAACATTTATAAATACTAGTGACGGTTAACAACAGTTACAACAAATAATATTACACATGATTCCTAGAATTCGGCAACATGTAATTATAAATGGTTACCAAAAGACCCAGTATTTGATGATCATGGCCTTATCACTTATCCTATGTCAATGATTTCTTCCATAGCTTGCAATCCCTCTTCCTGATGGCTATAACGGCCTATGTTTCTCGGTCATTATTATTGTTGGCTTTCAAGATTCATGACTCTTACTAATCGGTGATCGTGCTGGCTTCACGATTGAATGGGTCATTATGATTGCAGCCACAATTGTTGGCTTTAAGACTTGAACGCTTATCTCGTCCTTGATTCATTGATCTTCACTTTAACTCTCATTCTTTATTCAACTAAACCAAGTTTCACTTACCAATACCGTGTAACTTGACACTTAGTAAATTTCTCTTACATCATATGTCAGTAGTTCCTCATCGCCTTCGTCCATTACCTATAGGTTACTTCCCAAAAGGACTTAACAAATACCATAATCATGTTTTGCTTGGTGTTATCCAGTCCTCGTTGACGGTCAAGGACTTAGGCACTTTTTTGTGTTAGTAATAAATAATTTATATACAGACAATTGTATTAACGATTAAACTTTTAGACCGGCTGTCAATTTCTCGTTTCTACACAATATTCAATACAAACCTCACGCGTTGGTTTTTTATGTCTCTCTTCTCTTTCCGTGATTATTTACATGTATTATGTATCATCATTAAGTAACTATTGCGCATGAAGCTTTTGAACGACACTTCATAACATAACAGAGTTTCGTTGCAGTCTTGTATGTGTATCTCTCTGCTTCTCTTGTCAATCACATTTTTATGTATTGATGAATTATCGCAATTATGTTCCTTAAAACATAGGTTCAATGGCCTTGCATCTAGGTTTGTCAATTGCGGAGGATACAGATTAACATTTTAAAATGGAAAAGAGGCGTACGGCCTAAGACTCCAGTTATGTTTTCTTGGTTGTCATAAGCCCTATAATTTTTACATACGAAACACGTAGTTCCCTTGACTTATCTTTGATTAAGATAGCTCTTCATTGACTAAGCATGTAGTCGTCCAATGAAAGTTACTCTTTAATCGAATATCCTAAAAAGCCATAAGCAAAATTCAAATATTTACGGTAATTTTAAGTGATGATGGTAATTTTTAAAATGCATCAGTAATTTAAAATTTCATTTTGCGAACTTTCATTTATGTTAAAACATCTCATGTCATATGACAATGGAGTTTATATACTCTTTTTATATGTAGTCTCTCTAAACCTATCAACTTAAAATTTTGAATTGAATTTTTTAATATGGTAACAAAGCCAGATTCTGTCCCTTTGACCTGTGCGTCCATTCACATTAATCAAATTCCACCTATCAGCTTAATTTTATGTTAACGTTATAATTTGTTCTAACAGAATTCATTATTGTCTTGATGTCAATATTGTTTTTATGGAGCTTTTTTGTATGTAAGCTCTTTGTAAAAGTTCCGTATTTTCTTTGTACATCCAAGATTACTCTTGCATACTTCTCTATCTCACTACGAAACAAAAGAAATGGAGGAGCATACAACAAAACGGGAAATTGTAATTAATATCTAGTATGGCGACAATAATTCATATTAATTCATGACGAAGGACTAACAAGAAATTTGTAAGAAATAGTGCCAACATGTCCAAACAGATGCTCACATCTTGCGAAACAGCCTCTCAAATTTTCTCCTATTTGTTATTTTTACACGTTTTCCTATTTTACAAATATCCCATTGATGTGATTAATTATATGTAATGTGTTGTGTTGAATGCTATCATCTTATAGGTACACGTGTCGTGAATATAATGTTAATTTGTTTCTTAACAGGTTAAACTTCTAAGAAAAATGATTTCCCTAATAATGATAGCTAAACTTTACTAACTATGAGCGTGGTAGGTAAACAATCACTTGCTCAAGTCAAGATCTCCATACCTACAAGATTAAAAGGACACATATACGAGTTTGATTCCTCCAAAACATCAATCAAGTTAAAATCAACACGCCGATGAAAATTTTGATATTAAAGTTAGGTCAAACTTTTTTACTCAATCAAGTCTAGCCGCAAACACATGCTTAGAATCGAGTCCACATGCATCGAATCGCGTCAAAAACGTTTTTTTTCAAGTATTTCTGCAGTATCTCTAATGCAATCATTTCCAATTATTACAAACATGTCCATGGGAGTTGTTGGGCGGGGCACTTTTGTTCGGATTAATAATATAATATATGATAATATACGTGTAAAAGAGTGCAATGGTGCACTGATGTAAGCGCACGTGAGGATCCGCTCAATTAAGCGAAACAATCTCGAGTGCTAATAATTAGAAACAAGCAAAAAGTTGCATACGACATTGGCCACCATAGGCCGTCGCTATTTGACTCTCGAGCCCGTCGCTCTGAACTTTCTCCTTCCCCGTTAACCTAGGAGAAGATTTTACGAAAAATAAATAATTTAAAATAATTTTTTAAAAAAATCTCTTAAAATAATCGCTGAGAATAAAATATATTTTCATTGTCATTAACAATTTATGCTTAAATATCTATGTGGACGATGAAAATATTTTGTCATTTCTGTGAGCAACACAAGAATTCGTTTTCAGAAGATATTTTTCAAATTTAGAGAGCAGCTTTCATGGAAAATTCACGACAGCTTAATGCAGGACAAAGAAAATGAAAGGAGGAACGAGATACCAGTCCAACCGAGACGCAACAAAAGACGCGGGCGATGAGTCGGGCCGGGAAACCGATGGCTCAATCTAGACCTCAATTCCAGAGAAAGTGGGAGGTTGAAAAAATAATGTAGAAAGAGACAGATCCGAAGGGCTCTGGAGACTTCGCATCACGAGAATTATTGTGTCTGATCTGATGGTTTTTCCGACTCTCGACCGCGGATGCGATTAGAACGGAGCAAGCCGGCGGAATATTTTCTATGCGCATCTCCAGATTCCGCCATTCCCGCAGATGCACACATGCATTCCGAGACAAAGACGTCTCGTTCATTCGGAAGCGGACGACCCTGTTAATGATGGGAAAGCAACTCCGACCACGGCCCAATAGAGCTAAAGTGCCTTGCCCACTCTCCGCCATTTCTGTGACAGACGTCGTGTCAAGTGAGATTGAATCCGCCACCTGGCGAGCTGAAGATCCCGACAATTATTCGCTGATAATCATGTTATTAAGCGTCAAATCTGGCACTTAAGACGAGCACTTATTTTGTTTATGCGGACGACAGCTTGATCCAATATTCTCGACACTCGTGGGGACTCGAAATGGACTGTTCATGCGCTCGGCATGCTCTAAATGCTTTCACTTCAAGACTTAAAATTTCCACGTTGGGTTCGGTCTCATGTCCATTATGGTCATTACCTAAAAGGGGAGGCTCACCATTCACTAGCTGCTTGTACTAAACAGATATTACATCCCGATTCCAACAAGAATAAAGGAATCACACGACCGTCTTTCCATCCGAAAAATGTAAATTCAAACACGATCCAGAAACCCCACTATCAAAAGTTCCCCATTTATAGCGTTTTCATTCTACTTGTGATTAGCAAAAGAAATTTTAGAAACATTTAAGATGAATAGGATGAGCAACCATAACTTATTAGGTAATACATATCTCTTTTGAGCAAATCAAATATCCACTATAAGTATTTAAAAAGTCAATACCATGACTCAATATCCCAAATCCCAATACAGGAACAATATAAAAAAACGAGTTATATCATTTCGATAAAGGTATATACGTATTAGATCAATCAACAATAAAATTAAATTAAAAAGACATCAATAATAAATTTCATTGATTAATCTCTATCAAATTATACATTAATGATCCATTTCATTGATCAATCTAGTGTTTAATATCAAACCATCATCACACTTAATGTCCCATGACAAAGGCTACCAAGATTCTTGTTGGCTAGGTCTCTGCTTATACTGTTGATAGTTTGCACACCCACAAAACCCCTCGATGGGTTCATAATACAACAATAATAAGTGTCAAACCCAATCTCATCTTCGAATAACTCACAAATCAAATCTGTGATCCATCTCATGCATCGGTTTCATAAATTGAATTATATGAACTCTGACAATCAAATTTAATGCATCTCACAAATCAATATCCGTAACCTTTGGCAATTACTTTCACAATGCATTTAGTCAAGACATTCGCAAATATGATTATTTCAATTATTTCAAATAATGCTTTACAATGCCTTTTCGACTCACTAAAATGGTAGTAAAAATTTGATCCAACTTATGAAAGAAATATGATCTTTCATAACTCATACTATATCAAACTCTACCACTTTCAAGATATAAGTTTGCAAATTTATAGAATAGATAAGCACCACTCACTTGAAAAAGTTTTCACCAAACGACGAAAGTTATCTCAAGCCGATTGAAATCTTATCAACAAACAGCAATATCAAAACTCGACCAAGCAATGCTATTTTGATGTCAAAATGTTAATTATAGGTTGACAAAAGATCTCAAGTACAATTACTCACGCGACAAACAGTCACTTGCCCAATGAACTTATCATATTGTATCTCTCTCTATTGAATTTCAATTCAAAAAAATTCATTGTAAAAAAAAGAAGAGAGCTTTTTTAAATATTAAAAGGACTAAGTTTTACCTGGCCAAAATCCAATCTACAACAGATGAAATTTTGCACGAAATGCTCTTAGTTGGGTTACTGTACAGCATGAGTAATTTCAAAAAAATCGATCTCTCTTGAACAAGAGGTTCAATCACAATCTGTAAAACCCTATGTGAGGGACTAATTATCACCATTGAACAGCTTAATCTCAGTTCGGAGCATCATTGGCGAAGCCAACACAGCTAGGGCAACGGTTTTGATTCCTAGAACAATAACTAACTAGCACAAGGAAAAACTGTTGGGGAAAATTCCCTTGTCAGTTTTGATGATTAACTAAACTTTCTTTTAATTGTTCTTTAACTCTAAAGGTAAGTTTTTCCAGATGAAAACTTTGATGAGCACAATCAGATGTTACTCATCAAACTTAGAGAATCAGACTCTAAATCTTTGGAGTAATTCATATATTTTTTATTCGGTTATCATGATATTATTCTAGAAGACAATCCTCGTGCAAAGGCCAGAAAATTGGTGGATTTCTTGCTATAATTAAGAAGATCTATCCCAAGAGGAAAGAATATCAAATATGATCTCTCAAGATGGAATTTAGTAAGTCTTGGATAAATCAATCCACAAAGGCAAAATCCTATTTCCAATTGAAGCACTCATCTTAAGGAAACTTTGTCTGCTTTATGGGTAGCAGAATCAACAATAGATTTCAATCTCAGCAACCTTGAAGTAATAAGATCTTTTGACAATGTTTAAGTCCAACGGGTAGATTGGCTGAGCAATCCTCTAAGGAAATGTCCAACAGTCAGTTTGGATACAAAGGATTATATAAGAAGGTCGAGATGCTGAGAGGAATATATAGTTAAAATTTTGAAGTTTATAATTCCCGAGTTTTTAGTGATCTTCAATCATAAACATTCATCTCTGAGAGCTATACTCTATAATATTTTAGAGGTTGAGAGCGTGTGAGGAATTCATCACATGAACTTGGGGAAAATTGTCCAAAAAGTCTTAAACCTATTACGCTTTTGTCAATTCAGTACTAAACCTTTTAACTTTGTCAATTGAGTCCTAAACCTTTTCACTTCTTGCCAATTAGTCCATCTGGCCAATTTTGGCTAAAAAATGATGATGTGGACGTTGGCGATGCCATATAAGACTGCCGAAGCTGACGTGGACAATTTTTTAATAATTTTTTGAATTTTTTCTAGTTTTTTCCCTTTTATTTCCCTTTTATTTTTTATTTTTGGCTTTCTTGGCCTTTTTCGATGGCCGGCCATCGGCCACAAGCGATGGCCAATTGGCTGGCCTAGCTTGCCACAGACGAGGCCCAGCTGAGCAAGGCGAGGCCCAACCGAGCGAGGGGAGCCCTCGCTTAGGTGCAGCCCGACGAGCACCAAATCTGGCGAGGGGAGCCCTCACCCAGGCGAGCGTTGGCCTTGCCCAAACTAGATCTGGCAAGGCCAGCCCTCACCCCTGGCTGGGCGATGAGCGAGAGTAGGAATTGTCAACAAGCAACGGCGGCGGCAACGATTTTGCATTGAGCAAACAGCAACATCTCGCTCATTGCCGGCCGGGGGCAAGGGCCAGCCTTGCCGGATCTAGTCCGGGCAAGGCCGACGCTAGCCCGGGCGAGGGCGAGCCCCGCCGAGGGCTCCCCCGGCCGGATATGGCAAGGCCAGCCCTTGCCCAGGCTAGGGCGGCCTCTCCCGGCATCGCCGTCACTCGGCACGGCCACCCTGGCTTGGGTGAGGGTCAGCCTCGCCCAGGTGACCCTCGCCAGGCCGCACCTCGGCGAGGGCTCCTCCTCACTCAGCCGGGCCTTGCCTGTGGCGGGCGAGGTCAACCAGCTGGCTGTGATCGATGGCTAGCCACCGAAAAAGGCCAAGAAATCCAAAAAATAATTAAAAAAATCAAAAAATTATTAAAAATTGTCCACGTCAGCTCCAGCAGTCCTACGTGGCACCGCCAACGTCCACATCAGCATTTTCTGATCAAAATTGGCCGAATAGACTAAATTGGCAAGAAATGAAAATGTTTAAGACTTAATTAGCAAAGTTAAAAGGTTTAGAACCGAATTAGTAAAAGTGTAATAGGTTTAGGACTTTTTGGACAATTTTCCCCATGAACTTGAGTATTCATTACTTAGATCTTGTAACCTATAATAAATTGATCTAGTGAAATCCAAGCTATTGGCACAAAAGAGTGGACATGAGAGAGTAGACGTAAGCTTCCCAAAGCCGAATCACTATAATCATTTATGTGCAATTTTCTTTCCTTTACTCTCTAAATTTTATTTTTATTAAGGTTATTTGCACATTGGTAAGATTTGATAGGCTTTCGGCCCATGGTAAGAAGTTGTGTTGCAAAATTGTTTGAATTTATTTTATTCTACTTATCCACCTATTCACCTCCCCCTCTAAGTGATCTATCTAGCCCTAACAAAAACAACAAAGAAACACTTTACCAATCACACGCAAAGGACGTGCTGTGGCATCAATCAATGTTTTTTTTTCCTTCTATTCTTGAATCACATGAAGGCTTCAGAAATAGGAAGAAAAAGGAGACCTCTTGAAGTTTATTGGGCCTGAGGAGGAGCTGAGTTGGGCCTCTAGTCACTGGCCTAGCCACTAGGTTCTTTAATTTTACTCTTTGGGCCCAAATGTTACATCACATTCTTAGAGTGCGGTTTCTTGCCATGTCATTGGAGTCATACGTACATTCCAGCGTGGAGCCAACAAATTTCCAGAAAGGGAGCAGAAATGTTGAGAAAATGATGTGCTATAACTTTTGCGATTCGGTTTTGTATTAGTTCATTGGGCCGCTTATTAACTCACTCGAGACCAAAGAAAGAGAAAGTGTTTAGATATAAAAGTGCAGTATCTTCTAATTACTACCAATGTTCATCTCTTGATCAAACAGTGGAAATTCACTCACCTACTGCCTACCCTCCTAAACATAAGAGTAAAATCTACCCCATTGAAAACAAAAAATAGCTTGCATACAGATGTACATTTTTCAAGGAACCCTAAGCTTCAGTAGTTCAATTCCATTACCTTGGATTATTTCTCGGTACATTGCGCCTTGAAAACCCCAGAACCTTGACGCATGTGTCACGGGCCGATCGATCAACTCTCGATCAATGCTTGGCTTACCCGTGCGGCCTTAAGGTTTTACCCCTAAGCAGCCTTTCACACTCGACTCACAAGACCCGTATGTAGAGAGCGAAACAACTCTTAAAGAGAGAAGCTCTGGATTTGTATTGCTTGTGAATGAGAATACAATGAGGGAGGACACCCCTTTATATATAAGTACAAGGCAAACCCTAGCCGTAGATCTCCCTTAGATCTGACGGTGGAGATTGCACCTCCCCATCTACCAACTACCGGCATTTATTGCCAACTACCAGCTACTCGCATTTATATCGTATGCGTACAAATACAGTATTTGCCCGCCCCAAGGAGAATACGCTACATCTCGAGAACATAGGCCGAGGGTCATCATTGTGTCACGTCCGTGCTGTAGAAACCTCTTGGACATGCTAACTCTCAGGTCGTGACATTCTCCCCCACCTAATCAAGCAACGCCCTCGTCGCGTCTTCAGCATGAAAGGTTTCGATTTCTTTCTTGAACTGCCAAAGACTTTCCTCAGGCTCCCAACTGGCTTCGCTCTCTGGAAGACCCTTCCATCGGATCAAATATTCTCGTTTGGGCGCGCAATACCTCTTCCGTATGACTCGATCCGCCAAGATGTTCTCGACCTCTCGATCATACGAGGTTTTTGCTCCAAGTGGCGCCCGGTGAGACTCCCCACGATCCGGATCTTCCTCATCAACTTGGAAAGGTTTAAGCATACTTACGTGGAATATCGGATGCACCTTGAGTTTTGGTGGTAGCTCCAGCTTGTATGCGACCTTCCCGACCCGTTGCAGCACTTGAAATGGCCCCTCATAGCGATGGATTAACCCCTTGTGAACGTCCTTGTAGCGAAGGACCACATGTAGCTTGGCCAGTACTAGGTCTCCCACTTGGAACTCCACGTGCCGTCGCTTCTTGTCCGCCCATTTCTTCATGCGCTTGGAGGCTTTATGTAGACATGCTCGCGCCAAGTCTACCTGTTCTTGCATGTTCTTGGCGAATTTGTACGCGGGCGGACTACTCCCCCGATAACCCGAAGCGATAGTGCTCGGGGTGTTCGGTTGCTGCCTAGTCGCAACCTCGAACGGACTTTGGCCGGTCGACTCGCTCCGGTGCAAGTTGTATGAGAATTGGGCTACGTCAATCAACTTTGCACAATTCGCTTGTGTTGTGCTCACGTAGTGCCGGAGGTAGATCTCCAAGAGAGCATTGACCCGCTCCGTCTGACTGTCGGTTTGGGGATGCAAACTTATTGACATGTTTAGCTCCGACCCCAGCAGCTTGAACAACTCGGACCAGAAACGTCCCGTGAAGCGGGGATCCCGATCGCTTACGATCGTTTGTGGTACGCCCCAATACTTCACCACATGCTTCATAAAAAGTTTGGCCGCCTCCTCGGCCGGGCAATCCTTTGTCGCAGGCACAAAGGTTGCATATTTCGAAAACCTGTCAACCACCACCATTAGCGTCCGGCACCCTTCGGACTTTGGTAGATTGACGATGAAGTCCATGGAAATGCTCTCCCATGGATGGGTTGGGATGGGAAGTGGCTCCAGTAATCCCGGCGACGACCGTTGTTCCAGCTTGTCTTGCTGGCAAACCAGACAAGTCTTCACATATGCCTCCACGTCGTCCCGCATCTGAGGCCAGTAGTAGTGATCTTCGACGAGGGCCAACGTGCGGTGGATCCCTGGATGACCCGCCCATTTCGAGTCGTGGCACTCGCCTAAGATCTCTCTCCTCAGCTTCCCGTAGAAAGGCACATAGAGTCGCCTTCCCTTGGTGTAGAGCAGCTCGTCCTCCCACCAAAATTGTCGGGTCTTGCCCTCCTTGGCATACCTGATGAGGGCTTGGGCTCTTGGATCATGCTTCAGCCCTTCCCTTATGCGGTCGACCCAGGTACAATTCGGTCGACTTATTGAGCTACTCATGAGCTCCATCTTCCGACTCAGCGCGTCCGCTACGGAGTTCGCCTTCCCCGGCTTGTACTCCAATGTGTAGTCGAACTCTGCCAAGAAGTCTTACCAACGAGCTTGCTTCGGACTCAGCTTCTTTTGTGTTTGAAGATAGCTCGTGGCTACATTGTCCGTCCTCACGACGAACTTGGATCCCAGGAGATAGTGCCTCCATGTCCGAAGGCAATGGACCACCGCGGTCATCTCCTTCTCTTGAACGGTATACCGACACTCGGTATCGTTCAGCTTTCGAGACTCATAGGCTACCAGATGGCCATCCTGCATAAGCACACCACCAATAGCGTAATCCGAGGCATCAGTTTCTACCTCGTAGGGCTTGGTGTGGTCGGGCAACACCAACACCGGCTCCTCCGTCATGGCTCTCTTCAGTCGATCGAACGCTCTTTGGCACCGATCCGTCCACTCCCATGGCTTCTCCTTCTTCAAGAGGTCCGTGAGAGGCACAGTGATGCTCGAATAGCTCCGAATGAACCGTCGGTAGTAGTTGGTTAGGCCGAGAAATGACCTCAACTCCGTCACTCTTGTTGGCGGCTCCCACTCAACGATCGACTGGATCTTGGCCTTGTCCATGCGCACTCGTCCACCCCCGACGATGTGCCCCAAGAACGGAACTTCCTCTTGGGCGAAGGCACACTTCTCGCGTTTGACATATAACTCGTTCTCGAGCAAGACTTGGAAGACTTGCCTCAGATGCTCGATGTGCTCCTCCAACGTCCGACTATAGACCACAATGTCATCTAGATAAACCACTACAAACCGATCTAGGAAAGGGTGGAGTACCTTATTCATCATTGTACAGAAAGTGGCCGGAGCATTGGTCAAGCCGAACGGCATCACGAGGAACTCGTAGGATCCGTACCGCGTGACGCAGGCGGTCTTTGGCTCATCCCCTTCGGCGATCCGAACTTGATAGTAACCCTATCGAAGATCCAGTTTGGTGAACCAACGAGCTCCACCGAGTTGATCGAAGAGATCCGCAATGAGCGGGATCGGGTACTTGTTCTTCACGGTCAACTTGTTCAGTGCCCGGTAGTAGATGCACATCCGAAGTGACCCATCGTGCTTCTTTTGAAATAGTACCGGCGCACCGAACGGGGCCTTAGACGGCCGAACATACCCCGCGTCAAGCAGCTCCTTGAGTTGCTTCCTCAGTTCTTCCAACTCTGGGGGTGCCATGCGATAAGGCGCCATGGCAGGTGGTCGAGCGTCAAGCACGAGCTCGATCCAATGGTCCACCTCCCTCTTAGGTGGTAGCTTCTTGGGCAACTCTGCGGGCATCACGTCTTTGAACGTGTTGAGGACACGGGTCACCTCTGACGGGACGTTACTCCCTTCACCCTTCTGGTCCTCCACCTTCAAGGTTGCAAGGATCGTCACCTCACCCTTTCTTGCGCCCTTGGTGAGTTGCATGGCCGAAATGATCCTTCGATCGCAATCCGACTCACGATGGATCGGGATCACGCATTGGCAACGCTTGTCCAATACGCATAAACACTCGGCGAAAGGCAATATAACGGCATGGATTTTATCTAGGAATTTGATCCCAATGACAAAGTCATAGTCGTCAAGGAGAATTACCTCTAGAGTCTCCTTGCTTCTCCATTGCCCCAGTTGTAGCTCCACGTCCCTTGCGACACCGATTGCTGGGACTTCCTTGGAGTTCACCGTCTTGAGCCACCCGGCTCCCTTCTCAACTCGTAGGTTGAGTCTCCTTGCCGCTTGTTCCGATATGAAGAGATCGGATGCTCCCGTGTCCACCAATGCACTCATTGTGGACTCTCCGATCCTCAAATCCGTGAACATCAGTCCTTTAGACTCCTTCGTCTTCTTGGACTTAATTGAGCTGAGAAGACGCAGCGAACCCAACCGCGTTTCCTCCCTAGGCTCATCTTCCTTACACAAGGCAGCTAGTTTGGCCTTGTTCGGACAATCCCGAGCCATATGTGGCCCATCGCAGAAAAAGCATTGGTATGTGCGTACCTTCCTTTGCCCTCCTTCGCTCGACTCAGCACGAGCTTTATGAGGGTTGGCCGCTGGTTTACCTCCGATCGGGCGGTTGTATCTCCCTCGATCTCCCCCACCAGTGGCTTTGTCCTTCGGACGATTATCCGATCGGGATGTGGAAGGCGATTTGTACTCCACAAGCGACTCGGCTATAGTCATGGCCGTAGTGAGATCTCCCACGTTGTATCGCTTTAGTTCCTGCTTTGTCCATGGCTTGAGACCGCTCATGAACTGGTGGAACGCCTCGACTTCATTCATCGAGGGAATTTGGAGCAGCAACTCCGAAAACCACTTGATGTAGTCTCGCACACCACCTTTCTGCTCGAGACGCTTCAGCTCGTCACGAGCTTCCTCTTCCGCATAAGCGGGGAAGTAGTTCCGTCGGAACTCCTCGACAAAACCATTCCAGGTCGTGATAGGATTCCCACACCTATCATCCGACCGATGACGCCACCACAACAATGCACTATCAGCTAAATACATCGATGCGGTGTTTACCCGAGTTTGGTCGTCGTTGATTCCCATGGCCTGGAAGTATCGCTCCATGTACCACAGAAAGTTGTCCACGTCCTTAGCCACCCGCGAGCCCCGGAATTCCTTTGGCTTCGGCGTGTCCACTCGTGGACCTTGCACCGTGATGACACCGTTCACGCGTGCGGCTTGTGCTTCGCCGAGCTTACCCGTAAGCTCCGCAATCTCCGCGCACATGGCCGCCATTGCGGCTTCGAAGGGTTCGTACCGTTGTGCCGTTCCTCCCGTAGGGTCCCAAAGCAACTCATGGCGGAGTTCTCCCATGCCGGTCTTGAGCTCTTGCACTTTCGCAACCAGCTCCTCCCTTCCGGCGTCAACCCCGTCCACGGTCTGGGTCAGGCGACCGATCCTTGGACATCGGAGACGAACAACTCTAACTTCGTCATCCGCTGCGCAAGATCCCCCATAGGCTCTTTCGACACACCACGGCCCTTCCGGCCCTTGCCAACACCCTTCTCGGCATTCCGCCCACGATCAGCGCAGTCATCACTCAAGACCAACGCCTCATCAAATCGTGGATCAGCCATTGCACTTGCGCTTGGATCACAAACTTTCGCTCTGATACCACTTGTCACGGGCCGATCAATCAACTCTCGATCAATGCTTGGCTTACCCGTGCGGCCTTAAGGTTTTACCCCTAAGCAGCCTTTCACACTCGACTCACAAGACTCGTATGTAGAGAGAGAAACAACTCTTAGAGAGAGAAGCTCTGGATTTGTATTGCTTGTGAATGAGAATACAATGAGGGAGGACACCCCTTTATTTACAAGTACAAGGCAAACCCTAGATGTAGATCTCCCTTAGATCTGACGGTGGAGATTGCACCTCCCCATCTACCAACTACCGGCATTTATTGCCAACTACCAGCTACTCACATTTATATCGTATGCGTACAAATACAGTATTTGCCCGCCCCAAGGAGAATACGCTACATCTCGGGAACATAGGCCAAGGGTCATCATTGTGTCACGCCCGTGCTGTAGAAACCTCTTGGACATGCTAACTCTCGGGTCGTGACACATGCATGCTGCTAGAGGCGACCACTAGCTACTTCATGGTGGAGACTCAGAAGATGGGACGTGTGCGTGGGCGGACGAGAGGATTATCTGTGTCTTCTCTTGGCTGAGAGGGAGAGAGGGCTAGGGACGCTGCAGAGCTACTTTCCGGAGGGTACTCTTTACCCATTGCCTATTGCTCATTCATAGAGAGCATAGTTGCTTGATACCTGATACACAAAAGACAAGACAGAACTATCAATCCACCTAATGTTTCTCCTCTTCTACTCCACCTCCGCATTATTGTACAATTGAACAATCTAGTCAAAAGTCCCCCCTCCTGATTGCTAAAACACCCCAGAAGGGGAACCAGAGAATGCTTCACGAGGAACCCGAATTTTGCGTCAAAGGGTCTCCGCAACGTTCGAGTGCGACCAGTATTCCCTAACTAGCTGCCCAAACAGCGAGTCCTCTCTTTTCATTAGCTTCATCGGCTCATCGTACTCCACTAGCTTGCCTGCAATGCCAGAAACCGCCTCGATGAAATGCAGAAATATGAAATTTTGATCCGAAAAATTGATGTAGGATCGTTGTTTTCCAGTGGATCAATCGAAGTGAAGACTAAGCTTAGGTAGAGGAACTCACCATCACTAATGGCAAGGACCTTTGTGCAGTCCATTACGGTCGGTATTCTGTGAGCCACGGTGATCACAGTGCAATCAGCAAATTCGGCACGAATGGTTCTCTGCAAAATCATGTCAGTTGCATTGTCTATCGATGCAGTGGCTTCGTCGAGCACCAGTATCCGGCTTCTCCTCAGAAGTGCGCGGCCCAAGCAGAACAATTGCCGTTGCCCCATGCTCCAATTCGACCCATCTTCCACAACTGAAAAATGAAGCGTGACTGTGATAAGTTTTTCACTCGAGGCACTATCAAGAAGGCAAGTTCATGGCTTCAACGTAGAGCCTTACCCATGGAGTCCAGTCCCTCTTGTTTCTCCTGAACCGATTCTCGGAGCTGACACTTCCCAAGAACCTGTTTATGTGCATTACCTCGAGTTGGAAACATCAATAGTTTCTAACACGTGTATTCCAGGACGAAGAGAAAAAGGGTTTACCTCCCAAATTTCTTGGTCAGTGTGTTGAGATAAGGGGTCCAAGTTATATCTCACTGTCCCATTAAAAAGAGTGGGCTCTTGAGGTATAATCCCGAACCGTGACCTGAGATCGTGGAGTCCAATCTTAGTGATATCAACACCATCTACAAGAACTTTCCCTTCTGCAGGCTCCACTAGACGGAATAGAGCACCAATCAAGGTCGTCTTCCCACTGCCAGTTCGACCCACAATGCCGATTTTATGCCCTCCTTCGAAAGTGCAACTGATCCCTCGAAGAACAAGGGGCGTATCGGGCCTATACCTTATCTGTTTTGCATTAAGATTCAGTGATCTGACTGTTTTCATTCAATAATCTAAACAGTGGGAGCAAAAGTCTACCTGCAGATCGACAATCTCGACTTTCCCCAAAGATGGCCAGTTGGAAGGAGGTCGGTTTTCTTCTATCAGGAGAGGGGCTTCGCTCGGTATGTGCATGTACTGGTTAAGCCTCTCCACTGATATTATATAATTCGCTAGAGTGCATTGGTTTTGAATCGAGAAGACGAGGGACATGTTCAGGGAAAGACCATAAGACAATGCCATTCCGATGAAACCTGTTACAACATAGGGGCAACCACAACAAAATTTTAGTCAATTGATCTATCTTCCGTCAAATTCCAATTGACTAACCATAAAATATAAATGCTCGTTCATAATCAAGAAAGATCAAAGACTTTTACTGACCAGGGCTAAATGTTCCTGGAGGAAGCAAAACCATGCATAGTGCGGCAGAGGACAGAACGGTAGCACTAAGGGTTTCTAGACGCTGTATCAACCATTCTTTGGCTGCAAAACTGTGGAAAAAGGGACTAGCATTCTCATCAATGAGTTTCAGGTTCTTTCTGAAGAACCTTTCCTCCTCTTCAAAAGCTCTTATTGACATTGCCCCTGCCACTGACTCAGCAAGATGATTTGCAACCCAAGACTTGGTTATGCCATCAAGTCGCATCAACTCCTTCGCAGATGAAAAATAGTATCTCTGTTGACCAAGTTCAAGTTCGATTAGGTTCCAGACGGAAGAAAATGCATGCACACACCTTAACATATCCAATGAAAAACATACGCAACATGAAATGACAATGTCATAAAAGGAGTCATGCCACCATGTGAAAGCAGAACATTGTCGGATGAGCATCAATTTACAACTTCACTCAGCAAGTCAAAGTTCCTAATCAAACTTCGGCTTGCATTAGGAACTGAGTCCGCATCTCTTCAGTGGGATAAAATGTTGAATCCATAAAATATTCCTTCTATTTTGTAGAATTCATATTCAGACTTGTGATCTTGTAGAGTTCAGTTGAAGAATCAAATGCTCGCAAAAGAATGCGGGTTCCTATGTGAACATTTTAGGCAACTATTAAATTTTACTGAAGATTCCCTCTTTTCTTGATGTGCAAGTGCTCTCAAAATCAAATCTTTCTTGGATGACTTTGCCCCCAATGGCTTTTAACTGACCATACCATTAATTTATTTTTTGATTTACTTATATTTAGGACCAAACAACGCCACTGGAACAACAAAGATGTATCCAATCCGCATTAGTTGAAAAACAAAACTAATTGCTCTTATCGTGATTCTTTACTGCCAACTGAAGTATTGCAGAACTGCAGCAGCTAACTGTCACCGAGTCATAAGTTTACCTGTAACAGAATTGCAAAATATATCATCGGTATCGACACAAAAAGGACTTGCCACGTAACAACTGCAAGTACTCCAAGATTAGAATATGTATTGGTTGTTGCTCCCACAGCAAAAACGAAACTGAATGCCACATCGATATCCACAATACTGAGATCAGAGGAGACCTGCACGAGGGGACCGAATTTATATACACATGAGTTTGGCAAATGCCTTTCACTCCCATAATAACTTTTCGAGATGCTTACCCTGCTAAGTATCCTCCCCAGGGGTGTTGAGTCATAGAAAGACATTGGTGCACGGAAGAGGGAGTTTAGCAGCTGAGAAAAGAGAGATTTTGACGACTGAAGGCCAAGAACAACAACAGAGAGCGATCTAGACAGCAAAAACAGTGTGGACGAAAACCCAATCACCAAGTAAACCACAATCAAACGCAATGTGCTAACTTGAGGATTGTCCACATTCACCGCCATCCAAGAGTTTTGAGATATTTGACAAGCCACAAACATAACATGAGAAAGACCGGCCATAGCAAAGTATATATAGCCTTTATTCTGATTCAGATATTGTAGGTAAGGTTTAAACCCCGTGTCTCCAATCTCCCTTTCCTCTTGTTTGATCAATTGACTGCCTTTTGGTGCTTTCTGTTGTTTCCCTAAGTATGTCTTCTTAATCTCTTGCAAGGATGCTCCCTGTTTTGTGGAAGAAGTAACCTCAGCGAGTCTTTCAGATCCAGCAGTCTCTTTGTGGGCATGGACAAGGTCTTGAAACTCTTGGCTAGAGGAGAGCAACTCATGGTAAGGAGCTACTCTCTTTATTTCTCCATCTGCCATCAACTGTCATTATGATAATTGTTAGTAAGGTCTCTTCACATGGGTATGCGACAAACTTACAAAGGTAAGTTTGATTTTGCACAAGAAAGAATGCAAAAGTCACTGTCTTAAAATGACAAAGAACAAAGAAAAATATCACAACTGATAATTTGAGTGGAAGTCAACAGCTTCGGATTGAGACAATGAAAATATACTAACCAGGACACAATCAAATGTGGGAAGGAAATCAACTTGATGAGTCACTAGTAGGACTGTCTTCCCACAAAGTGCTCTCATAATGTACTCCTGCAAAAAAAATGCAGGACAGATTTGATCAGATGGTTGAGACATTGCAAATATTGCAGCAAATCGGAATATAAAATAATTACATTAAATAGGCTGGTAGCTGTATGTGCATCTACAGCACTGAAAGGGTCATCTAACAGGTATATATCCGCGTCTTGGTAGAGAGCACGAGCAAGTTGAATCCGCTGCTTCTGGCCACCACTGAGATTAACTCCTCTTTCACCAATTTCAGTGAGGTCACCATAGGGAAGCAACTCTAGATCTTTCACTAATGAGCATCTCTCAAGCGTCTCTTGGTAACGCCGACTGTCCATTACAGAACCAAATAAAATGTTTTCTTGTATGCTTCCAGTCTGGATCCATGCGTTCTGAGAAACATACGCGATCTTCCCAAAAACATGAATCTGAAAATTAAGTGGACAAGTATATTAGCATCGAATGAAAACACTCAACTTGAAAAATGGGAATTGGTAGCATTAAGAACGTTTGGGATTGAAACATTACCGAGGGATAAAATTCTACTTGGGGCCATTGGAATTAATCTTTTTAAGGCCCATCAAAGGATGTTCTTAGAGCACATCAAAAATAAGGAGAATATTTAAAACTTACAGTTCCTTGAGTATTTGGAACTTCTCCTAGAATTGCTGCCAAAAGGGTCGATTTTCCTGAACCGACTTCTCCACATATAGCGACTTTTTCACCAGGCCTGACCTCAAGGTTGATGTTCCTAAGAGTGGGATTCGGTGAATTCCCTTCCCAAGAGAAATTTGCCGACTTTATGATGATTGTGTGGTCTACTTTCTTGAAGTTTCTCTTCTGCCTGACGTTTGAATTCTGCAGCTCTGGAGCCTCAAGAAAATTCACAATTCGTGTAAATGCGACCTTTGCTTGAATTACCACAACAATCACATCAGGAATAGATCGGATTGGGTCCTGAACAAGGCGCAAAGTAGCCACAAACGTGAAAACGTTACTAGCATGCAGAGGAATGTTTAGGAAATAACAAGCCCCAAATGTGGCAGCTGAAACCAAAACAGGTGAGGACCAGAAAAGAAGACCATTATATGCCTTCCGTAGCTGCACAGCTGATAACCATTTGTATTCCACCATCCTCAAGCTTTCAATGACGTTCTTAAAATGAACTTCCCAAGCATATAATTTCAGGACTTTCATGTTCACTAAAGCCTCAGAACAAGCCTTCAGCCTCTCATCTTGTGCTGCCATAAGTCTCGTTTGGAACTTATGCTGCAACTTTGCAAGGGGTGTATTACAAAACACCGTAATAATTATAACTACCAAAGACGCAATTGTTGCCAACCCCACAGCACGAAATAGAATTACAAGTGCAATGCAGAGCTGGAGGCTTGTTGTCCATGTCTGATGAAACCAAAAAGGAAATTCTCCAATTCTATAAGCATCAACACTCACGTAATTCATAATCTCACCTCCCGAATGCATCAGCCGAGCGGCATTGGACAATCTCAACTGCTTCCTGTAAATGGTTGCTGATAGCAAGGACCTCACTTGCAGACCGATAAGTCTGCTCCTGAAGTACCATTGCCTTTGAGCTAAAGATTCCAAAGACTTTGAAAAAAAGAGAGAGATCGCCAACACATAACCTTCGTGCTTAAAGCTTTCTTTTCCCTCGGCAACCTCAATGAAGGCATTGAGAAGCAGGGGACCGGCAGAAACAGTGAGAATTTTCAGAAGTGCGAAGAACCCAGATATGATGATCTCTCTCCACTGGCATAGAATTATGGTCCTCAAAATAGATGGTTGCGATGAAGGTTCTGCTATCTTTTGTTTGTTCAGTTGCTCTAAGAATGATGCATAACAACTTTCTGCTCTATCAACGTCCCGCAACTTTGGAATATCTTCTTCCTCGAGGGTCTTCTCTCTCCCTCTTCTCATCAGAGAGTTACACCACCAAAATGACATTCTGCTGAAGAATCCAGCTTTAGCAAATGGAGTAACTTGTGGAATTGCATTGGCTTTGTTGCTACCATTGGCCTCTCCAGTCAGTGGAGTATATAGATCGCCTCCATTTGTAGCATTGTCCTTATCAAGATCTTCATATCCCTTATAAGCACAAAATAACAACAGAGATGCTCCAAAGAATGAAAGGACATCCAAAGCTATCCTAAGAGAGACTTCTTCACTTGTTATCGCGGTGAACACGGACAAAATGCAGAGTATACCTGCAAACAAGAAGGCGAGAATGGCCAATAGCCGCAATGGTGTTCTTGGGTGATGTCTCATCTTAAGACTGCCAATGAAGCCCATTAACAACCACGTGAAACCTTGAAAAACAGCCGCTAACCACCGGTTGAGGGGTAAAGCAGTCTGCATTTGTCTCAGCCTCTCTTCCAAAATCCAAATGCCCAAACCTAGGTATATTAGTCCGACAGAGCCATTCACTATGGCCGATGCTATTTGCAATCGTGGTAGCCTCAGATACCGAGGTGCGGCATGGACTGACTTTGATGATGACTTCTGGATCATACTGAACAAAAGCAAGACCAATAGAACAGTGGCGTAGCAAATGACGAAGATGTGGTTGATACAGGTGAAAGGATGACCGAATGACAAAAAACTGGGCGTGCAACCTCCTCCGCCTGCATCTGTGCAGTCAGATTCCCCGCAAAACACATCCCATAGATTGCCCATCATCTTCTACTTCCTCTCTTCCTGCCTTTGGACACTGTTATGCGCAAAAAAAGGACCACTCAATTAGAGACAAACATTTCAATATCTTGATGGAACTGAAATCTGAAAAATTACAAAAAGAAAAAGGCCACAACAGCAAAACTAATAAAAACCTCCTTAATCCAAATGAGCCATAAAAATACCAGATTGCACTCTTCTTGGCGGAAACAAGTACATATATGGATCGCTAGTTATATATGCATGCGAAACTTTGTCATAACATGGAAGAGACAGAGAGAGGGAAAGACCAAAGTGGCCGGTCTGCACTTTGTAGTTTCATAAAATCCTTAAAAAAAAAAAAAAGAAGAAGAAGAAGAAGAAGAAGAAGAAAAGTCCCTCAACATCTGTCGGATCCATCAGAAGTTTAGCGAACAGATGTTGCCCAGATTTTCTTTAACATTCCTAATGACACAGAAATAGAAAAAGAACCCAATGCACGATTTTACTGGGCATACCTTAAATGTTCCAAAGGCGACACCTTTCTTCTAGCCTTTATTTCATAGAAGAGTTCCCTGAAAGAGCTCGTCCAGAGAAAAAAGAAAACGTTTCGTTTCTGCTGCTGCAGAAGTTGAAATGCTCATAGCGTTGCCCCGAAACGTTTCTCTCTCTCTCTCTCTCTCTCTCTCTCTCTAAGTCTCCCCCGGTTTTTCCAGAGTCGATGCGCCACCAATGATGAGGAGACTTCGAAGCCAACTTGAATTCACCTGCCTTAAAGCCTTATCAGATTTTATCCATTGTTTTTAATGATGATATGCCAAAAGGAGAGGAAAATTCAAAAGGGTGAGCACCGACCGGAAAACCACACGAGACCCGAAATCACCGGCAACGAGAAGCGTTCCGTGGTAAGCGAGGGAATTCAGGTCAGTACAATCTCATTTCGCGGTCTGTGGCTCTCTCGCTTGTTCCATCACAAACTAGGGGAGGCTCTCGTGTTTTTCATGCGTGTCGCGGCAGCGTTATGAAACGAAGAAGGAGGACGTGATGGTGGCATGGCTAAATTCAACGCATGAATGCAGGACAAAGCAGAGGTCCTGTCGGACAACGTCATGGCTCACATCGCTCGGACGTGGACAGTTGTCGCGACCTTCCCGAGGGTGAATTACCTAAAGAAGGTTAATGGATTACTAAGTCCTAAAACTTGGCGTGGACCCTCCCAAGTCCTACCAATCGCGATTTGATACTAATGAATAACCCATTTAATCATGCAATTATACTCAATTTGGAGCCGCCACTAACCAATTAAGATTGGTTAGAAACCCAAGCAAAGTATGGGAAAACACTTTACTTTTGCGAACCAAAAATTCAGTAGGTCCGGGGACATGGTTACGTCAGATTAATCTAACGCCCTTTCGGTACCTTTAATTTTAAAAATACTTTGTAGACAATGTTGATTAATTTAAACTTAAGCTACTAACATGCAAATGGTGGTCATGCAGATGCACAATCAATAAAGTAACATTCAATAAAAAATGCCAATAAAAATGCATGCCCTAAATATGATTTCTAGATAACAGGACACCTAATTTTTCTTTTTCTTTTTTTTTTAAATGTTAATTATATGCAATCTTAATCTAAATTTAATATGCATGGATTTTACTTTAATGATATGTGAGATGCAATTCATATGGTATGACTTAAACTTATCACTATATGTATGCAATCTAATTTATATAATCATAAATATGCATGTGCTACGTGATATAACATGGTATTTCTATATGCATGCTTTTTCATGATGATTTTTTTATGATGATTCATTTTTTAATGCATATATGCAACCTATGCTAAATAATGATGACATGAGATTAATTATGAATTAACCTATTAACTAACCAATGAAATGATCTTTAGTTTTTCTTTTTTTTTTAATGCCATAATGTTTTTTTATTGAAAAGAAAGTAACTTAATGGTGCAATGATCATCTTTTAACATTTTCTTTTTTAAAAAAAATTAAACTATAACTCATATGGCATGCATGACATTTTTTGTTCCTCTTTTGTTTTACTAAATGAAAATTGACTTAATCTAAAAATATCTAGGTGTGTTGTTTTAATATGAAATATGTATGGACCTAAGTACCTAAGTTCTAGATATGACCATATTTTACTAATAAACAAATTCTAATTAAACCTATTATGCAAATTAATTAATGTGTACCTAATATTTTTTGGATTCTTTTTATTGTAATTCGGAATTAATAAAAAAAACTAATTAGACCAACTAAAATCAAAACATGCTAACCTTATTTAAAATTAGCCCTAACAAAAATCACCCATCTAAAAGTATAATCTAAAAACTATAATCTTATAAATGCAATTCTAATTTACTAACCCTAAAAATATAGTCCTAATTTACTAAACCTAAATGCTCTAATGCAATATTTAGATTTTTATGTACTTTTTGATTTTTTTTATTTTTTAATCTTTCCAAACAAGTAATGAAGATAAGAATTAAAATAACCGAAAAATAATCCGTTGTCTCACGGATTAAATTAATAATTATTTTAACTCTATAATGATTTAACAATTGAAATATTATCAAAATTCCTAAAAATTAAAGTAATTAAAAAAATGACCCAACGTCTTACGGGTCAAATTAATAATTACCTTAATTTGGGATAATACTCCTAATACCTACAAGGTCTACAAATATTGGCATATAATACTACAATTAAAGCTAACATAACATGAAATAAGTAAAAAATAAAAAGATAAAAATAAACTACCTAAGGCTGGAAAATGGGAGCACAGACGGTGGTTCAGTGATGGGTCGTGGTGGCTCGGGTAGCGACCGGACCTGCAACAAAAACAGGGGAAGCAGCAGGTGGATCTGTTCGAGCGTGCAGCAACGACGGGCGCAGGGCTGTGGCGTGAGCGGAGCGGGTTGTAGCTCGGCGGAGCTTCAGGTCGAGGTCGGGACTCCGGTGAAGGCAGGCGGTGGCGCGGCGAGCGTCGGCGGATGGCGAGTGGAGCGGTGCAGTGTGCTGCGGGCGTCGGGCGCGCAGTAACTCGGACCACCGGCGATGGCCGTCGCGGGCAGAGGATTCCGGGTGCGGGCGTCGGCTAAGTAGAGACAGGGGCGTCGCTGCTCGAGCGAAGGCGCCGAATTCTGGTGTTGCTGGCGAAGGGCACGTCGGAGGCAGAGTAGCGCAGGAGGTCTGGGCGCTGCAGCGGCGTCACTCGGGTCTTCGTGGCGGTTTGGAATCCGGCGGCTTGATCGGCGAGGAGGACTAGTGCGAGCAGCAGGTGGCAGGCTCGCGGGATTGCAGCGGAGGTGGCGCGGAGAGACCGGTAGCACAGGAGCTCGGTCTGGGCAGCAGCGAACGAACTAGCGAGGAAGAAGAACAGTTTTCTTCTTTCCTCCCCTTTTTTTAAATTTTTCTCTCACCTGACACTCTCTCTCACCTGTCTCTTTCACTGTCTGTCGAACCCTCCCCCACTCTCGCCTTTTTTGACTTTTTCTCTCACAAAAAACTCGGGTTAATTCCAAAATAAAACACCAACTTTTTGTCCCGTAAAAAAGTACCAACATTAGATCAATAGACAAATTTGGTCCAAACTCTTTTTTATCTCGTAAAAAGACACAAATTTTAGGTTGAGTGACAATTTTGATCTAAATTTTTTTATTTGAAAAAAAATCATTAACTTTCTCTTAAATTCTAAATCTGGCCACCCTTAACTTATATTCATTGATTGTCCTTAATCCATGTGCACTTGTTGACTAACACCATCCATTTTCTTCTTGTTTGAGCCATAGCTTGAAGAATAATAGTGAAACTATGCCATCTTCTATACTTCACTAGCAAATAAAAAAATCTCCCAATTGAATTTCTCCCGCTAAACTTTATTGTTTTATCGTAATATGAAACCGTAAATCACCGCCTGTCAAGAGAAACCATGGATGAGATCCACCAACCTCACAGCTAGAACCTTTTCTCTTGAAATAAGGTTAACTTCAAATAGAAAGTTAATGGTAAAGGTTAGATTTTGGATAGGAGTGAAAGTTTGTTATTTTTTATGAGACAAAACAAAAATGAGGCCGTAATTGTCACTTAACCTAAAGTTTATGCTTTTTTATGAGACAAAAAAAAGTTCGGGCCAGATTTGTCCATCGACCTAAAGTTTGTGCTTTTTCATGAGAAAAAAAAATTTGGCCGGATTTGTCCATCGACCTAAAGTTGACGCTTTTTTATGGAATTAGCCCCAAAAAACTCTATCCTTTTTTGTGAATGCTTCGAAAACTCATCCCAAAAGTCCCTCATTAAACCTCACCATAGTTTGCTAAATTCTCTCACCATGAAAACACACGAACACTTTTTGCTAATCTCTTCCGCCCCTCTTTTTCATGTCTCGCACCCCCTATTTATAAAGTGAAAACTCGAATTCGTTTCGCCGGTGGAGATTTTCTCTCAACCTCTCAACAACAAAATGGCTCAAAAATCTCACGGTTAAGTTTTTGAATTCAAAATTATTTTTAAAAAATTTCCCTCTAATAAAATTTTTTTTCTAAATTTAAATGAGGTGTCAATAGGACAGTTTCTCGCGTTCGGCCTGGCTCGATTTCTTCTTTTTCTCTGCTGAAATATAATAAGACGTGCGGTTCCTATTTCTCGCAATCGATTTCTAATATAGTGTGATTAGGTTGATGTTTTCTGACACTATCGTAATCTTCATCAATCCCGCATCTTATTTCAGATTTTCAATTTTGTGTTGATCTTGAGTTCCACCACCTCTTGCCAAGCTTGATAGATTGCTCTACAATAATGTTGTCCGAGATCGGTTGATACATCTGATTAGATAATTTAAACAAAGACGATTCGATCAATGACTAAACTTTTAAATTTGTTGATAATTCATCGTTCAAACATAATATTCAACTTGAACCTTACGCTGGCAACACCTGAAGATGACAAAATCTTTTTAACCAAGATGACCCGACATAGAAATCGGTGTTCAGTGATTATACCATCGACGAGTGGTCTATAGCAGAAATACTGGTCGGTGGCTGAAACAAACGATGACCATAATGCAATTCTCAACATGTAATGATAACTAGTTCACGATTGACACTAAAATAAATTTAGTTAAGAAACCGAAGACAATCAAGATGCCGATTGATAGTTGAATCTAATGGAAATTAAGTTGTAACCATCAAGGATTAAAAAAAAAAAAAAAAGAAGGAAGATGGTTTCTGAACTATGGCCCAATATTACATAAGGAAAATTTCAAATAAGGACCTATAGTGCCATCATTTTCTCAAAAGAGGACCTGAAGTGAAGTTTGTCTCAAATAAGGATCCAAAGTGTCTTCATTTTCTCAAAAGTGGACCTAGAGTGGAGTTTATCTCAAATAAAGACCCAAAGTGATCATTTAATCTAAAAGAAGGACCTCATTTGCTGGCCGGTGAATAAATGCATCTCCGATGCATATTCCAGTAGCCTGATTAGGGATATTTTTGTCCAATTTTTTTAAAAATTTTAAGTTGTCTTGTTCTTTATTATTATTATTATTATTATTATTATTATTATTATTATTATTATTATTATTATTATTATTATTGGGTCAATGGTGGCACTGTTCATCACCTTCTTTGTCCCCTATTTGTCTTTTTCTCAAGAACATCGGACTTGGGAAAGGCTAGCGAGCACTGGCCGTTGGTGAGGGTCGACGAGAGTTGGACGCCTATCATCGGTAGTAGGCGAGGGCCACTAAGCCCTCACCGGCCGTGGGCAAGGGCTTGTAGGCCGACCCTCGCCAGATATGGCGAGAGTGGCCTCCGTTGCAGCTGGCGAAGGCTGTCGAGCCCTCGCTGGCTGCGGGTGAGGCTTGCAAGCCCTTGTCAACCCTTATCAGTGGCCGGTGAGGTGGGCGAGCCCTCACCCAAGGCAGGCGAGGGGTGACCTTGCTGATAGCCGTGAGGGGCGACCTCCCCCACCTCCGCCCGCTGCTCCACCAATAACCTCGTCTTCTGCTAGGACTACAACTGGGATGCCCATGTCGCTTTCTTCATCCCTTCCTCCCACTACTGCTCCTAGATCGACGACTTCTTCAGCTACCCCTTTTGCCCCCGAGGACCTTCTTGTAGGGCCTCGATTTGGACGGCCCCCTCCCCCATGGCCAGCAAGGGCTCGATGGCCCTTGCCGGCTATCAACGATGGGCGTGGAGCCCTCACTCGTTGCCAACAATGGGCGTCAAGCCCTCGCCGGCCCTTACCAGCGGCGAACGCTTGTTGGCCTTTTCCCAAGTCCCGTGTTCTTGATTTGGGCAAGAAGAAGTGAACAGAGGACAAAGAAGACGATGAACAGGGCAACCAAAGTATATATATATATATATATATATATATATATATATATATATAAAATATATATATATATATATGGATGAAATACTGTAATTAGGCCACCAGAATATACATTGAAGACGTATCTATTCACCGGCCGGCGAGTGAGGTCTTCTTTGAGATTAAATGACTATTTTGGGTCATTCTTTGAAACAAGTTTCACTTCAGGTCCTCTTTTGAAAAAATGATGGTACGTTGGGTCCTTATTTGAAATTTTTCCTATTACATATTAAGCTAAAATTGAGAGATCACGTTAAATAAATTAAAAAATTAGGGACCATTGTTGCACATTAGGCCAAAATTCAAGGACCATTTTGTGTCACGTGCAATCATAGAATACAAATATAGAGCTTGAAATAAGGCAGATATCAATCTAGTGTTAGTAGATCAAATTGCATTTTAAGCGAATGACTAGTGGCAATTGAACGAAAATTCTAATTAATACCTATGATGCACTCAACTAATTCATGATATTTCATGACAAATGACTCATAATAGTCTAGACACTTGAGAAAAATTAGTTACTTGACACTAGCAATTAGTAGTACGAACTACAAAATGCAATAGCTTGAAGGACTATGTGCTCGAGTCAATATATCCATACTTATTAGATTGAACGGCCAACATGCGGTGTTATTTTAGTATAATTAGGTCGAGCTTTTCTACTTATTTAAGTCTAGCTATTATTACGTGTGAACAACTACGTAGACCCTTGTGGATCGTTTCAGATCAAAGTCGGTCGTTCCCACCCAATTTTATGGCATATAATGCTCATGAAATAATTTGCTCAGCACCAGCAACTGACAAGAAGCACGGTGGCCGAAGGACCACGTGCTCAATTTGAGATGTCCATATCTACTAGATCAAAAGGCCAACACGCGGCGATACTTTTAGTACGAGTCAGGTCCGGTTTTTCAACTCAAGTAATCCTAGCTATTATTACATGTGAATGCCTACCTAGACCTTGAGTCCACACGGATCCTATCATATCAAAGTCGTTCCTTTCCACGCAAATTCTCTTGTTCACATTGCTCATGAGATAATTTACTTAGCAATGGCAACCAACTATAAGCTGAAGGCTCAATTGCTCGAGTTGAGATGTCCATACTTACCGGATCAAAATGTCAGCATGCGGTGATAATTTCAGTATGTGTTAGGTCAAGTTTTTTTTTTTTTTTCTCAAATAAGTCTAGCTATAATCACGTGCAAATGCCTTCCGCATCGGACAAAGCCGTTTTTCCACCCAATTCCACGATGTACGTAGTTCATGTACTATGCTACACTCCTACGAGCAACTATTTTTGCAATAATTGCTAAAGTGGCTTTAGGATGGTGCTTGGGCAGGGCGCATTTGACGATTGATATATAATTGTTCTGCAAATGGAATGCAATGGTGACTGAAATGCACCACGTCGCCCCACTCAATTTTGGGAGAAAGCCTCGAGTCCAATAATTAGAAACGAACAAAAGACTCTAATACGACATGGCCCCATCTTGTCTTCATCATAGCTCTCCACACTTTTTCTTCCGACAAAGGCAGACAGAGTCTGGATTTGGTGTCGTCACGCCATACGTCATTCCGACTGGTTTTAAAAACGTGATAAATTTTTTAAGATAAATAATTCACCCACGGCCAGTGTGGTCGGTATGAGTTCTCTCCCTCATTGTCGAGGTTGAGAATATTACTTAAGTGGAGGTCCCATGGGTGAATTACTGGGCTAGTCCCCCGAGATTTTACGTTTAAATAACAGCTTACGGCGAAGCATGACAGTGCTATCAAGCACCGGAGGGTCGTGTAATTTTCGAAAGGTGATCTCCGGTGGTTCCTTGATTATAAATAATAATAATAATAATAATAATAATAATAATAATAATAATAATAATAATTTAACATGCTCGCTAACAAAGTAAATCAAAAAATAATTTGACGGATTCGGGGTCATCTAACTTTTTTCTACCTCCAAATCGAGGATTTTGAATCCTCTAAGGTGAGGTTGGTTGTTAATGTATATAGGCTTCATGATACCCCCTTTCAATTCCTCGGCCATTAATGTTATATCCACTAGGGCATTTGGTTGGCCATCTTGCCACCCAGGGGCACTGTTGGTCATACTGGATTTTCTATACTTATATCAATCCACAGATTAGGCCTAGCAGAGCCGGTAGCATTTGGAGCTACTATACTAACTGTTGGCCTAGCATCTTCAACATCACCCATTGGACCCAAGCTATTCCGTCAACCAACTTGATTTGCGATCCCTTTGTTATCAGCATGATTCTCTTGAACAATATCGTTCCCATTTGTTGGACCTTGATTGAGAACTCAGGTCTTCGCCTAATTCTTATGGGGGGTTGAGTAGCGCAACCTACATTGTGATAAAAAGAAGGGTTGGGAACATACCTTCCGTGCATTGGTAGATCGGATGCTCCCAACTTGGACAAGGCATTGTAAGAGTTTTCCTAATGTGGACTACATTAATTGATATTGTAATTTACTGTTTTTACGACTACCGTAAAACAGGGCTGGTCTAAGGTAAGATAGAAATTTTCTTAATTAGTCTAATATGGGGCTGGCTAGTGTAGGCCGAGTTGAGCCTAGCCCGTAATGAGGGGGATTGGCTGGAAACTCTATAAATAGTGCTCAAGTCTCTCCTATAACCCTGATTCTCACATGTATCATCACCTAAGGAGAGTTTACCTAACGCTACACGTGAGGGGGCCGCCTCATTGAGCCAGTGATACGGAAGGCAATAGAGGAGAATGACTTGATGCGTGGATCCCCTTAATATGTGGGTAATCCCTTTTCTGCTTTCGCTTCAAGAACGATAGATCCTAAAACAGGTGCGTTAATCTTTCTACTCAATTATACATGTTCTTGTTCTAGTTATGGAGATCCTGGGTTGTGCAATTTGCGTCCAACATGTGATATCAGAGCAACCATAATCCTAGAACTTGAACGCATAAAGGTTTTGCCCTAATTTGTACGGATTAGCCCTAATTAGTACATATCTTGCCCTAATATGTGATTTTCGAGATTTTTTGTTCAATAAAAATAAAATTAAATCACAAATTCGGACTGGGCTCGACGAGACGAGCAAGACGGTCGGTGGCGCGTCTCCGGAGGAGGCCGCACGTGCCCCCATGCGCATACACATGCCGCCTAGGCATCGAACGCGCGCGCGCGTGAGCTCCACGCGCCGCCCACTCAGGCGGCGCGTGTGGGCGCATGGAGACTCCGATCGGCGCGTGACTGGTGGCGTTGGACTCGTATGGTGATTTCCTATCTCGTGGTATATTTATTTTATATGTTTGATGGTTTTATTGATGTGAAATTGCATATGAAACCCTAAATACGTGTATTTTAAATGAATTTTTGCGTATTTTTCTTTGTATTTTTCTGTGATTTTGGAAATACAAGTGTTGGGTTATAGGTACATTATCATATACAATTATTATGAGATAGTAATTAAATATATCTTGAGATAATGAGAAACAGTAAAAGTCATGAAATTTTTATTGCTCAAACA